>PVMI01063743.1:0-15838 GCA_008528875.1 Aulacorthum solani | reverse complement strand
AAAAAAAAAAATTGAAAATAATAACATAAAATACACAATATAATTAGGTATATTCTATATTAACATTTTAAGTAGAGTGATAAACTGATAACTGAACCACGAACATTGTTCAACAGACAATGAAATAGTATATTATATGAATAAAAATAGTATGCTAGTTAAAAACAGGTCCCGATATGCATGTATAAGAAACAATAAAATCTATAAACAAATATCTACCTGTTAATACATTGGCAGCATTGGTCGGTTATAATTTTTAATCAACAAAAATGAATACAATCGCGTAGGTACCTTTATGCCGAGTGGCATGAAAAAGTGTATTAATTTAGTGCGGTTGAATACAATTTAATGAACCGATCATGGGTCACTAAATCTCGTTTAAGGGGCCATTAGCTCACTATTTATTTGTTAAATGTTTAGTGACTGTTCGTGCAACCAGCATTGGTATGCAAATAAGAATTTCATCATACGATTTATTATTGAATTGATTATATATTGTATAATTTTTGATCAATCATATAGTTTTATATTGATATCCATTCTGTGATAATAATACTATGGTAAATAGAGTATACAATATTCATTGATTTTATATTATTTATTACCTACCTATTTATTATTTATACATTAAATCCACAATTATTGCAACCAAAACGATAGGTATTACAGTATAACACTATCAAAGGCTCAATTTAATGACAACATATTTCGTTAATACCCTTAAATATTTGGTAGAGTGCTCTACAGTCTTCAATTGAATTAATCATCTTGAAGGGTGACGTCTCTTGTTCTTAATTGTATATGCATATAGGTACAAAGAAATATGGCGTATAAAATGTAAAATGTGTTGGTAATATTATATGTAACAGAAACAGTTTTGTACTTAAGACTAATTTGTTAATTTTTTAGTTGGAAGAGTACCTACTTAATAATGCGTTTAGAATGAAGATCATGAAAAATGTAAAAAAATCAATTTAAAACTATTAAACTTTTAATACATTTATATATTCTTTTCCCGTTTTTCTTTAAACATTTATCGATATTATCGTCGAGATTAATTTGGAATGTTAAAAATTTCCAGCGCATTAAATATGATGCCACGAAATTAAAATAACTTCTATTAGTAATTGGTTTACTTAGAACGATACTAATCTAACCTCCATGGATCCTTTTGGGGATTTCAAGATAAGTCTTGACTCGTTTTAAACAAGAAAATAAACTATTTATTTTTACTTGTACGTTTATGAATTTTATTAATTATTAGGGCACAACGTTCTGCGGTTATATATTCTTTGTATAATGTACATTCGATTTCTTTTTTATCACAACCACCTCACAACATTCAAGAAACTGATAAAATAACGAATTTTTGATGAAAATTGAATTTCAATTATTGGAAGTTATATAAACGATACATAAAAAAAAATAGGTCATAGATCGATTGATATAATAGATCAATATAATGTCTCCTAAATGTTGAATTAAACTGTACATAACTACATAATTATATGAAATCAATATCAAAGATATTCTAAGCTACCATAGTTTGTTCATGTATTTATTCTAATTAAGTTTTCAAAACAAATCTCTGTATCCTGTGGGTACTTTTGAGCCAAATTATACTTATATTTCTAGTAAATTTTATTACACTTATTCATCTTACTATAAAATAAACTTGGCAGGTATAAGCAATTATCAAATAACAAATAAATAATTAAGTAGTTAACTTTTAAGTAATTAGGTAAAACTTAGTTTAGCTCGAATTGAATATTAATTTATTAAAGTAAACAAATCCAATCTATTTAATGTTAAGTAATTTTGTAGAATGGTTTAGTTTAATTTATTGTGTATAAAAATTATTTTACACAGATGTCTTAAAATGTTCCATTATGTGATTTATGAAAGGTTAACATGGCGGATTCTAAAGTAGTTTGTATCCAGGCATTACTTAACAGCAATAACTTACACTTAGGCTGTGTGTTTTGAATTGTAAATAATTTGTTATACTTGCCTAATGGCTAATACTTAACGAATGTTGATACAACTACTTGATATTATAATTAAATTTTTACTAGTACAAGTAAAAATGTTTTCTTAAATATAAACCGAAATAAAATATTATTTTAGCCAATAAGTTATAATACGCTACACATACTCCATATTATTATATTACATACTCTATATAATATAAATATTATAATTTATATGAAGATTTGTCATTTGTATTATTGTCATTGAATATACATAATTCTACGAGTATTGAGATTATGGGATTTTGATGGGTAAAAATACTTTAAATAGTTGGTATTTATATAAATTACTAATGATAATGATAATGACAATTATTATAAAAAAAATTCTGAATATAATCGATGGGCTTAGTGCAAAATGTCGAAATCTATACTATTAAACAAATGTAATTACCTAATAAACGGGAGTCCAAGAATTGGGCCACGACTAATATTAGAAAGAAGTACAGTAACTGGGCCACTAAAATGTTACATCTATAAAAGGTACACCCGTTGACTGTGACAATATTTAACTATTTGTATGCACTTCGTTAATCCTTGTATTTGTTGTGGATCATATTATGAGTCCGATGAGAGTATCACAAGGTATATTGTCATTTTATACAATTATTATAATATTTACCATGATTGTTTTAAATATCAAAATGTACCAAATATGATATTAACCTATAATAAGTAGATAAAATCAGGTTTGATTTTGTACAATATGTAACTCGTTATTTTGAAAAATAGTTGTTTTGGGCTTATTCCCAGCTTATCCTTTACACAACTACTGTGTATAGTTGTTTAGTTATTTTAATTTAATTTAATCATTTTGTGACTTTGATGAATGTTTAAATATGTGACATATCAATATATTATTATATTAAATTAAATTTATCCAAATTATTAAGTTATAAGTTATTTTAATTAAGTTATCAATGTATATAATTTTTTTTTTATTTGACTCTCGTCTACATGGGCCATTGGGTTTACAGAAATGTATTTCCCAACTGCCTGTACCCTTTATTTCATATTTTTTTGTGACCTTTGTAATAAAATATAAAAATATTTTGTGCACTAAGCAGCTAGATAGATAAAATGTGTCCCAATCGCCGACTCCCTCAAATAAACATATACCAACATTCTTTCTTCTACTTAATGTAATTTTTTTTTCTAAATAATTTGATCAATTTTTTCTTTTACCAATGTTTCACTAAGTATCACAGCTAGGTACCAAAAAATGTTTTAAAAAAATAATATAATGCTCATTGCATTATAGATCTTTTAAAATATAATATTATAATGTATTTATCTGTACCTATTGAATATTTTGTATTTTGAATATAGCTGATGATTATTATAACAACAACAATTTAGTAATATGCATAATGCAGATACATGTTTTAATATTATTATTATTTTATCACCTAATTGTAAAAATTAATTAAAATATTACCTATTTGTATAGTATAAACTAATGAAATTCAAGAAATGTATTAATTATTATTGCTAAAAATGTCAGTTTCTTCTAATGGTAGTTATACTCATTGAAATATGATAAAATGAAAAAACTAGAACAATCAAAACTATCTACCTACTTCAATAAATAAAAATCAATGATAAAAACAAACAATATTGTATTATAATGTACAATATTTATAATAATAATAATAATTATTATTATATTAATTGAAGTCAACGTCATTTCCAACTTCTTTTACTAATTGAATATAAGAAAGTTACTCAAAATGAATAATTATGATTTATAACTTATACCTAAATAGTACATGTCAATTTGAAAAATAAAATTCTGCTTCTATTTCAAATTATTGGAGTCACGACCCGGGTAAGGCCTGGGTAACCCCGGCTAGTAGCTGATTATAATAATTGTAGTTAATATTATTGAAAGCTCTTCATAATTAATATAATAATGGAAATTAACTTTAACCTTGCATTCATACATCATATTTTGGCAGTCTGATTGAAGAGTTTCTTTTTTTATAATTCCATATAGATTCTACTATATTGGTCGAAATGTATTTCAAATAGTATAATATTTTATTTTTTTGCAGAAATTCGTATTGCTATACTTCCATGTTATTTTATACATAGTAGACATATTATGCAGGGTCACCATCCACCAACTGCCGGAAGCGGACACATTATTGAACGGATCCTGATTGTCGAGTAATATTGTTTTAATATTTTTTATAAAATTATGAAAAAAAAATGTTTTTCATTCCTGTACAATATTATGTAGGCAACAGGTCTGTATGAAGTTTGAGATAATAGTGATTATTAATGCGATTTGTCGTATTAAAAGTCATTAAAATTGTTTTGAGTTGGGGGAAGTTTGGTAAGTTTTAAAACGGATTCCCATAGAAACTAGTTGGTGACCCCTGATATATTTGTACTCTGATCGGATGATATTATATACTCTCATAGCAACATGACAGAAATGTATCAAATACAATTTAAATTCAATTGTTGCTTCTATAACAATATTGTTCCATCCCAATATTTCTCACTGACAATCTCATCTAGATACTTATCTCCTTTTCACTTTCAGGAAACAACCTAAATATTATGTAAATCATTCCATAGATGTCTTGGATATTAATAATAAAGAAATGAATTTTTTTTAATAGACATTTACTTTATTTGACATAATTCTGATTGTGCTTATAGTTGATGATGGGAAGGGATGAATTTGTTCTTAATAAATGTCCAAATCGAAAACGCGATAAGATCCGGGTATCATGTATAGGAACACTGTCCAAATATCAATGCAGAAGAGGGTGGTACGATTATATAATATAATGTGGAAGCTTAACCGTATACGTTATACACCACTTCTGGGAAAAAGCACGCGTGCTGCACTATTTTGTACACTTACCCGCTTAGCGCTTACTCATGCGTAAATATTATTACAAAACACGTGATGCTGCAAGACTGTTATATTTGAATTCGACAAAATCCTGAGCTTGTACACGATTTGTTCTGTCGTTTAAGGAGTAAAATGTGGTCGTTGAGAATATAATTTAAAAATGTCAACTATCAACATTTAAATAGATATGCGTTATTAAAGGAACGAATGGGGATATGCAGGCATGACGAATCTATACTCTATATAGGTTCATATTATATTGAGTAAAGTTTATATTTATTACGATCCATTTGCAAATATACCAATATTAAGTAGAAGGGAGCGGGGGAAATGTGCACACACAGATTAACAAAGAAGAGTTATGAGGGTTGAGACAATCCCCCCAAAAAATATGGTTCTTGTTGGGCCTACGATGGTCGAGTGGTTGAAATGCACGCACAACAAGATAATATTATAATGATTTTAATATATTATTATCAACATAACGATTATAATATTATTATTATTATCATGATTATATTGTATATTATTAATATAATATCGGTACACAACATAACGCGCGATGCGTTCGTGTGTGCCCGTGGCGGCGGCGGACGAAGAATCAATCTTCGCGCGCGCAAAAGGTCACCGCCGCCGCCGCCAGCTCGGTCGTCGCGGAATCGGCGAGAGGATCGTGTGCTGCCGGGCGAGCCGGATGCGACGCTAGTCGGGGCGAAGGGAGGGTGAATCGAAGAGTGGGCAGACTGCGGGTGTATAGACGGGGACGTCGCTGCCGCCGAAAGAAGGGCACGAGGCTGCGTTTAGCAAAAGCACCTGTGGTGCCCCACGGCGCACGATCGAACCGGGCGGCGGCGGCGGGCCTTAGCGGGAGGCGCTCCGCACGTATATAATATATTTTATTATATAGTATATAGTATATTACAACGTAACCGACGAGAGGGACAACAGTACGCACTACGGCGGCTCAGGGTCATGAGCTGACCCGGCCGCGCGCGCCACAGCCACTACCGCCGCCGCCGCCGCCACACGCAACAGCGAATCGCGTCAGCCACCACCGTCGTCGCTGCTGCTGCCGCCGCTGACGCTGCCGCCGCCGGGTCGTCGTCACTTCGGCTGTCAACCCGACGACGATACCGCCGCGGTTGCCACCGTCGCCGCCTCCTAAGTCAACCACGTGTGTCAATTAGTCACACAGGTGAGTACTGTCATAATGATATTTCTATTGTTATTATTACTAAATTACTACTATTATTATTATTCTTATGTTGTGTAAACATATTATTATAATATTATCACCTATATCTACTGGGGTGTTATGAGGATTTTCGTTTGTTGTTGATATTTATTTCTGAATTCAAGCGGTAAACTTTAAGATAATAATAATAATATTACTTGTGATTGCTTACGACGAAACTACCTACCTATACGGTAATAATATAATATTAAAAATGATTATTCTGTAAATCGTTTTCCGGTCTCGAAAATGTTTCCACCCGAAAGTATTATGGCTCACCAGCACATTCTTATATCAAATTCATATTATTATTATACCCTGGGGTGGTCACTCGTATCGGTTACGATTCACGATTTTGGCATTAAAACATTTGTTAAGGAATTGTCCACCACTTCTCAAGTTTAGCCATATACTGTGACTATATCTACCCTTATATCGAACTGCTGAAATATTGTAAACAATATTTATTTTGTAAAGTCTTATCATTATTATTGTTACATACAAATTAGTTATCGACAATATCATTACTATCTTAACGTACTCGTGAGGAAAAGGTTTGTAGAATAATCGTATACTACCCAATTCTAGGACGGGCAGTGCACAGTAATTCGTTGTTTTTTTCGTCGGGTACCTACCCATATAATATTATATTGGCATATTATGTGCACAGGCATATTATAGCACCTGCATTATTATTAATATTAAATATCATTATAATTTTTTAAAACAGTCGTCGACTTTACGTGCAATAATATGATATACCTATACGAGGTTCTCGCTCACGTCTGGGTCATACACGTATAGACTGTACCATTTGTTTTTGTTCTTCCCACGCCGTCGTTATAATCGCATAACTGGTGATCGGGATATATCCATCTATATATATATAATATACATTTCAAATATAAATACACAACATACACACCTATTATAGGCGTCATATCGGTAAAAAAAACACTCACACAAACCTAGCAAATAGATTGCCTCTATAATGTGTTATACACTCGTACGCATACCTATATACTATAATATTGTAATATGTTTTGTATTGAAATTTCATTTCCTGTTGATAAAATGTATCATCGCGATTCGGGTCTCGTCCATGCAGCCAAAACCAATAATATTATTCGCTCTTGCCACTTGTTTGCGATGCGCCGATACCTCTGCACAAACGATGAGATATTATGTACACGCGGGAAATGTATATTAGTTGTTGTGTACATGACATTGTGCACTGTATATCACCTATACATAGGTATTGATTTTTTTTTTAAACACCGCTTGTTGGCTTTGAAAAAATATATATTATTATCCTGTGCCACATATATGATATATTATAGCTCTATTTCGATTCAAACCACCCTATCTCGAGACGCTCAAAGACATGTTATATCATAACATATACCTATATATATTTTTGTACTGATGAACGTTTGCATATAGAGACGACAGAAATTGTTTTCTGTTTCATTTTTGCAACAATACTATACAGTATTATGATATGCAATATTCTTTAAAAATAATATTTTTTCCTTAATTATTTTTATAAGCTTTTCATAAGTTTAACACATTTAATAACAATTAACAACCTACAAAATCATCAACATATTGTAATTATTGCAATTATTACAGTTGACGACATAAATTACTTTTGGTACTGATCACTTGTAGGAGGGGGTAATACAAGAGGTAATGTGTGAGTATTAGATGCCTGGATGAAGTCAGAGGCCACTACCATGGGTTTTTCTAAAGAAATCCAATGAAAATACTTATAGAAATACTTTAGAATGTATATGACGAGTATATATAGCATTTAGTAGGTATATTATATTTTCATATACATGAGATATTATAGCAGACAATAGGTCTAATTGCCAATCTCATTAAACTTCTTAGTTGTGTACAAGCCTGATACACTCTATGATAGTAAAATGCAATACTTGTATCACTAGTAAAGAATTAATAAATGAGTTGGAAAAAATAAAAATAAACTAAAATTAAGTTTTATAATGTAATTTTTCGAGTTTGAAATGTTGAAATATAATATTGTATTAAATATGTATATGTCTCATTACAATTTATTGGAAATTTATAAAACTAAGTATAACATCAGGCCCATATAGGCCGAACCAAGACTTTAAATTTGGGGCTCGAGATTCTTTTCTAATGATTTTTGCAATCCTCTCCACCCATACAAAGTGTTATGCACACGCCACTGTATCTGTTATGTATAATGTTTCCATGACGGTATACACTTCTACTGAAAGTTGAAAACAGTTTTTCACAGTTTTCGTACTATAATAAATATTATAATTGGTACACCTATATTATTACTGTAAAAAGTAATTCAATAGTTAGATTAATAATAAAAAATTATTAGTTTTTATTATTTTAAAAAATGAGAAACATATAATAATATTTTAAGAATTATAGTGAATAGTCTTATTGTCTTTGTCTTATGATATAATATTTGACAATCATTGTAATGGGAGCCAAAATTCTGAATTGTCTTTTAGGATTCTCTAAAACCGAAATGGTCATTATTGGCTAATTGTCTCAAAATAAATTCAGCCAAATAATGTTGGTCCCTAAAGTCTAGTTTATCCCTGTGGACTAAGATTGTCTTATATGCAATGACTTTACTTTACTTAAATATTAACTATATTTTGTAACAAAATAACAATAATATGTGTACTAATTTTTATATCAATAATATATTATTTTTTATGTGTCTCATTACTAGCCTATTTATTGAATTACCTACCACAGTTATAAAATAGGTGTATTATTTACTATCATATCAAGAGAACGAAGAAAAAAGTATGCCGGTAATAAGCGGGGCTGCGAGTGTAAAAATTATAAGTACCGTACTAAGTATTTTTTAGTTTAAATAACATGATGATGTTTTATGCATGATAAAATATTTCTTAACTGTAAGTAAACACTTAAATGGCACTTTATCAGACTATATAATATTACATTATATTATATAGTATTATAATATCCTTCAATAGGTCAATCAGATCGGTCTGAAAAATCTAACCTCATGTAGAATAATACATTATAATATTACATAAACGATGGAAATATTATAAATAAGTCATACTATTTTGCAGTAGTGATGTTGAGCCCGAAGATGCAAAGATGTGTCCGGGTGGTAGACAATCAGCTCCTGATGTTGTCGGACCGCGCCCGTACAGATAGCACACTCACTGGAAATCTCCACAAAAAAGCGTCGGACAGCGGGAGGTGGAAGAACCGATTTTTTGTTCTCTATCAGGTATGTAGTACCTACTAATATAATCGCGTAATACATAGACCAACATATTGTGGTCGGATAACATTGTAATATTGTTCTTTGTACAATTACATTTTTATGATTTTCTAACAATTATAATTATTACTATGCATAAAATATCGTAATCACTTCAAGGTATTTCAAATGTTCACATTATTTTAGTATTACACAATAACAAATTTTACTCACAGTTTATACTATTTGAAATTTTAAAAAAATCGATATTTTTGAAAATGTCTACTATATACTTGAGTAAAATAACAAATAGCTACATTGTTGAAATTCAATTTAATAATATTGAATATAGAAATGTGATGCATGTACATCGAATATTGTAATACCTATATAAAACACAAACGCATTGAAACGAAATGCATGTGCGAATGGAAACAAGTTATAGGTTTATCGATATTGATGTTAAACAGAAACATTTTAGTGTGGACATTTTCAACAATATAATATAGTCGATTGAGCTTCATAAATTCCCT
This sequence comes from Aulacorthum solani, assembly GCA_008528875.1. Lineage (NCBI taxonomy): Eukaryota > Metazoa > Arthropoda > Insecta > Hemiptera > Aphididae > Aulacorthum > Aulacorthum solani. The sequence goes on along the minus strand of PVMI01063743.1, from coordinate 5,919 downwards.
TTTATAAAATGTATAAATTGCTCATAGCAAATCATTTTTATCACTGTCCATTGCAGATTGATCGTTCGACTGGAAGTTTTTTAACTTATTCGTAAAATGTTTTCAGTTATCGCTTAAAGTGTGTGTAATATATTGTATTATAATACAACCAGGTCATCAAGAAGATCAAATGACCTTGTAAATATTAACGTTGGTTCTGGAGAGCCGATTATAATTCATTCGAATACCTATACAAAAGTTATGTATAATAAGCGTCTTTTTTCTATTATGTCCCAAGTATTATTATAAAGTACAACAGTTATCGAGCTTTTTCATTGTGTCCTTATTTCTCTGAAAAATCAAGATCATAAATTTAAAAAAAGAAAGTTTAATATTGATTTACTCCGAATTTCAAATCTATTCATTATATTAATATCTAAGTAGGTACAAATATTATATATTATTATATTTTTTGTTTGGTTTTCATTTTAAATTAGTCTCTAATTTTCATTCGTCGAGACAACCCCTAAGTTATTTTCCAATGCCTTTATCACATGATTTGTATTGTAGGGAAGATAATGTGAAATATGGTCAACAGTTTACACTTTATGTATTTACTGCAATTTTCATATAATACAGCCGCCTTCTCCGAGAGGAGCCATGGAGCCATGAGTTGACTGTACTCCCAATGGAGTCCTAGTCGGAAACCATTCGGGACAATCGGGTGACAGCTCGGGTGACAGCCACTTGACCAAACATTTTCATATTTTGCAATATGCCATGATGACTTTGCGTATTGTGGTCATCTACCTAACCATACTGAACCAATCTGTCCCAAGTGTTCATATTTTAAATCGGATAAAACACCAAGTAGCTTAGTAGATATTTTAACATCAGTGCTGTAGAATTCCAATGTTGCCTGGTTTCATTCAAAGAATAACATTTTTTCCACTACCTATAGGAGTTAAGATATTAGTACATTTTATACAAAACATTTAATGGACAGTGTACGTGTTTGTACATTTAGATAGTCAGTAGTTAAGAATATTAATCGATATTACACATTCAAAGCTATTTAAAATACATAATATTATATTACTGCATAATCGTGTTTATTTTCAAAGGTAGCTTTAATCTTTGAGATCGCTGGTTATTGTTGATTATTGTTTTTTTTTTTTATTTTAAAAATGTTTGCGTGTATAATTAATAGTACCTATAATATACTGATATGAATTATTTTTTATGTCAAGATAAATAATGTGTATAATGTGTATATATATATATTATAATGCTCGTGTATTGTGGTATATAAGCATTAAGAACTATACATTTCATGAATATTTTTCTAAGGTTCAATGTATTTTTTATTTTGATCAGATGATGGGGTTTGGTGAATCATCCAAAAGTTAAATCTTTGGAATTGAACTACATAATATGTGAACATTATTTTGTTCTGTATAGTACGTATTTAACTATAATGTACAATAAACTCATTTCCAGATTCTGGTTAATTATTCTGTTGAATTCTATACCTATGTTGGTATAACTCTTTTGTTAAAGTTATAATAAACATTAAGAAATAACCATACTCAACTGTTCATTAATAGGTAGTAGTATTCAAAACCCTATCTAAACCAAAAATTTAACGAATTACACCAAATTATAGGAATTAAAGAAATTTGAGTTCTACCATCAATTGAACGACATGAAAAGGAAAGTCATTATATAGTTCTAAATATAACAGTCATTCATTATACACTTTTGGTGTTTCATATATTATATAGAGTATCTATATTTAACAAAATTCGACATTTATTTTATGTAATTTATACACCTAAGGTAGGTACATTAAGTGCAGTGGATTCAAATGTAAACATAATATCAATAATATACGTGGAAGTGTGGGAATACGTTTATATGGTATCATAATTTAAATTACATTCATAATAAGTTCATAAGTTGAACTCATACTATTATATTTATTTTAGAATAAAATAAAATAATTAATGTTGCAATATTTCATAGACATTACTTACTTTTCAATGAGTTAAAATTGAAATTTCTCGTATTGTGTATCTCTGACGATAGACTAAAAGGATCTCTTACATTGAAAGTCACATCGAAAAAGTAATTTAAACCTTAACTTTTGTCTGTAAACTGAAACATATTTTAGGCTGTCATTTGCCTAGTATTCCGAGGAAAAAATACGTGTGGATATTATTATTTTTCATTTTCGTACAATTCCCTGAAGCAACTTTTTATGGTAGTTGAAAATTACTAGTCTATCCTTTACGGGCAACAAAATGACACCAAATAATATCCGTGCTTAAAAAACCTAGTGATAAAAAATGAACACTTTTAACAGAGAAAAAATATTTTCAATGCAACGTAGATTACAAATATTTGATATAACTTCGTTAATTACTGTACAACCACGAATATTAACTATATCGGTGTTTTGCTTATTGAATAAAAAAACAATAACATTGTTTTTTTAAAATTGGTTAACGATAAATAACAAATGTATAAGATCTTATCACATAATAATCTTATGAAATCAATAAATCCTTCTGGCGGTGATAATTTAAAAATAAATGTTTCGGCGATATTCACCAGAACAATGATTCACTTCATTCTGAATCAAAATCATTAAAAACCTCATATTTTGACAATATTGAGTATAATTATAACTAGGAAATACATCATGCATTTGCATGTTTTTACTGAGTGCATCTAAAAGTTAGTGAATGAGCTACAAATTTGAATCACAAACTAACGAGTTCAAAAATGAAATTTTAGTTTGCATATTTTCGCATATTTTGAGATTTTTTACATAAATATAACTTATGTTATAACTTAAAAAAAATGACTAGATACGATAATATAATATTCCTTACTTTATAATTTAGACATAACATTATAATTTAACTATTGCGAAGGGATTTTATTTCAAAGTTTGTAATTGAGAATCAAAGTTTCATAGAAAATATTATTTAACTTTAATTCTTAATAATGTCATTATATAGCTAAGACTATGAAATATATTATTCGAAACATAGAATTTGTCTGAGACAAATCCCGAAGTTCAAACCCGTGACTGTCATATCTTTTGATAAATACAAAGTAGAATAGAAGTTAACTGGAAAAAAATTGCTCAGTGTTCTAATAAATCAACTAATAAACTAGAAGTCTGGATTTTTAAAGGCAAGGTTTAAAAGCTCTTTCTGAACCTTATATACCTTATCTTTTTTTTATTATTTTTTCCTGGCGTATACAGTTTGATTTACGACGCACATTTCACCCGTTGCGTGCCGAGCTTCTCGAAAAGAACAACAAATTTAGGCAAGTTTATTTTGTTGGCCGGTTAAGCCGGATGAAACCTAAATAGACCGGAAAACGAAAAAAGAAAAGTGAGTGAGAACGTAAAAAGGAACAACGCTTATGATGTTACCCATTCTAAGGTAAAAAGCAACAGGTCAATGTTTAACTTTGGTATTGTCTCATCAAGCCACTCAGTCACATATTCCATAGACTATTTACTAATTATATTTTTTTTATATACATAACTGTCTAACTAAAGAGTTATTGATGCTTCAATTTTGATTGTATTTTTAATTTTGGGGTACTAAAAAACTGATGTCGATTATATGTTTGATGTATCATTGAGAAAAAAAGGCAATTAAATTTAATATTAAAATATCATGCCATTTGTATTCATGCGTTAAACAAAAAAAAATTTTTTACAAAACTTCTAAACAGTGAATTAAAATTAATTAGATTTATTTTCTACTTTGTTTATCATTACATATTATACAAATGAAGTTAACTATAATGATACAATTGATACCATATAGTAATATAAATATTACCATCATAATGTTTCACTAACTAATCAACCACTTTTTACAATATCATATAAATTTTCTAACTACTGTTATCATCTAACGTGAAATTGTAATTTAATTATCGCACTTAATACGCCAAAATGTATTTTATCCTCCATCTCTAGGTATAGATAGCGAAAGCTAGGAGTACCTTACTTTAAATAAAAAAAATTACAATATCATATATTATTTATGAATACGTTGACTCTAGACATTATGTCACATCTCTACTGCTGTAGTTGATAATAATGCCTGTTGGCTAATACAATCATCTTAATTATAATTTGTTATGAAATACTTGCTATATAAACTTTTCGCTGCTATTTCCTAGTAAAACGAATATTTTTAATGACTAATAAGTAATGTATAGGCTAAATAATATTAATTAATGCTTACATTGATGTACCCTGAAATGTTATTAATTACCTTAACTCAAATTTCTTCATTTAAATATACATAAACACAATCTTCAATTTTCAGTAAAACAATAATAACGAAAGGTACTGAAACTGGAGGTATCACCGGTAAGGGTGAACAATTTTTATAAACACCAACATTTGTAAATTTAATATTTACTTACCAACTTGTTGACAGAACAAATAATTTTAAAATTTAAAAATAACTTAATTTAAATCCTAACGAAATGCTAATTTTTAAGGACCAGTTTTCCATTTGATTATGTTATAATTATTATATTTATAGACGGATAGGTAATATTATATGTGTGATCTCGGATTGAAATGGGCTTTTCAGGGTGATAAAGAAAATATTATAGGAAATACACATTTTTTTACGATATAAAAATATTAATTGCCGAATTAAAAGTTAGGTTAATTAATACACAAAATCGCACAACAATTTGGAAAACTATTATTGGATGTTTATTAAAAAAATAATTTACCTAGTAATTTAAATTGAAAATTTAACTTTATGTTAGTAATAAGTCAGTTTTAGTTTTATAGCCATGAATACAAAATCAAAATTATTTTTAAAAAAAATTGATTCATGCAAATCTGGTGTCAAAAATACGTAGGTAAGTGTTTCTGTTATAAACAAGTCATATAGCTATTGTGAATGCACTCAATTAAAAGTCTGAAAACATGAAAATCGTCAAAAGACGTCTGCTTTAGTATTTCCCAGAGCCTCTTGAAAACCACATTTAATTCCAACTTAGCTATACAGAAATATATAGCATTACCTTTAAATAATACTATAATAAACCACACTGTATATAATGTCTGTATAGGTACCTAATGTATAAACATATATATTATTATTTATTTTATGTGCATACTCAACAATGAAATTGTATTAAGTAAAATAACATTTATTTTGTACGAAATTGAGCGGTTACTTGATGTAAATTGTACGATTCTCAAAAACACACAATATTAGGTTAATTATTATTAAATTCAGTATGCACATGTGTTCATAAAATGATAGTGGTATATGTATAAAATATGTTTTTCAGAAAATTAAGAATTTAAATATAATTTAGATATCTTTTATAAAATGTATAAACAATGGGTAAGGTAATTAGTTTTAAAAACTAGTTTTTGAAAGTTTCAAAAATTGATTTTACTTTAAAAAGTTGTCAATGTACTTAATAACAAGTTGTCCCTAGCGATTACAAGTTTTAATGAATATAAAAATATTCAAATAAATTATGTTTGTACACCTATACACTGGATGATAAAAAAATAATTCTTAAGTAAATAATAATTGTAAATAGAATATAGTATTTAGTCCTTTATTTGAATTTATATTTCTGAAAAGAAAAAAACAAATCAAAACATCAAAATTACATAGAAATAAATTTTTTTATTAGCACTTAAAGTTCAAATTTTTAAGAAATTTATTAAAACCAAGAATATGTGCAAAGTGCACTGTTAGTATAGTCCTAGAAATTTTAAAAAAAAGTTTAGCATTACCACACACACATTTTTTTACAGCAATTTAAGGTCAAATTACATATTTCTAACTTATAATAACGAGGACTTATGCTCAAATATTTTTTATTATTATGTTATTAGGTATTAAAAAAAAACTATTTATC
>PVMI01063732.1:0-21678 GCA_008528875.1 Aulacorthum solani | reverse complement strand
CTGAATGCCCGCTTCCGGACCCTCAAGCAATTGAAAAAAATGGGTACCGTTAAATAATAATATGCCGGTCACGTCGTGAGCCGCATTTATTTTGCTGGCGTTGTCGACCATCGCGGGCAGGGTTCTGATGGGAAAGTCATCTGAAATATGGCTGCGGTATATTATGGTAGTCAGCATGTGCAGCTCCGTTTTATAAGATTGTTGCGCACACGCTAGCATTGTTCAAAAAATGTTTCATCTCTCCTTATTCACTGTCGCACAGACTGCACCACGGCAGGTGACAATAAGCGAAACGGCAAATTGTGGGGCACGGTTCCAACAATCGTAATGGGATCAGAGACGCTGAACCTGAGCAGACGAACTCATGCTTCCTGCATACTAAAAAAGGCCGCCGTAGTGGCAGCCTCATCGTATTGAAGGGGTAAATGTTATTTGATCAGTTCAGCAGAGACATAAGCACGATTATCAACGCGTGCGCCGGTAATTTTATAGGATGCGCCTGCATCTTTGGCCTGTGCCGCGACTTTCGCTTCAGCAGCATCCAGGGTAGACGCGGTAGCGGTAATAGTCTGGGCAAAACTACCGAATGAAATCAGAGAGAGTGCAGTAACAGCAACGAAAGTTTTGATGGAGTTCATGGTCAATTCCTTAGCGTATTTCAGTCAGGGAGAGGTGTTTTGCCTCGATGGAATGAATGATAGGCGCGATCTCGCCAGACTGATATAGCTAACTTTTGCTGATATTGATCAAATATTTTGAATTATTACCATGGGGGATATCAGAGATCGTTCAGATCGCTGAAAACGCAATCTGATATCAGATTGCGCCAGCTCCAGTTTTAATGACACTCGCCACGCAGCTTCCAGTGCAGCCAGTGATCCAATGCTTCTTCGTTCAACGGCTTCGAATAGAAATAGCCCTGAGCCTGATCGCAGCCATACTCGGTCAGGGATGTTACTGCATCCGGACACTCAACCCCTTCTGCCACCACGGTATAGTCCAGCTCTTTAAGCATGGCGATGATGCTGCGTGCAATGATGCGTGAAGCCGTGTCAGAGGAAAGCTCACTGATCAGGGAACGATCCAGCTTAATCACATCAAGCGGCATGCGACGCAGATAACTGATATTGCTGTAGCCGGAACCGAAATCATCGAGTGAAATAGTGAATCCTCGTGCTCTGAGCATCTCCAGCCCGCGCAGGGCGGTCGGGCTTTCAAGGATACGTTCGGTTTCCAGACATTCGATTCCCAGCAGAGAGGTCGGGAGCTTAGATTTGACCATCTTACTTTCCAGCGCTGAAGCGAACCCCTCGCGCGCAAAGTCACGTACGCTGACGTTTATCGTTAGCGGCAGCTGGATGCAGTTGTTCCTCAGCCGGCTGAGGCGCTCAACCGCCCGATCGATAATCCAGGCTGTCAGCACAGAGAGCAGATCGGTCTGCTCAGCCAGCGGGATAAAGGCGGCAGGTGAAAGCTCGCCCCGGCTGGGATGTTGCCAGCGGATAAGCGCTTCCAGACCCACGGGTTTACCACTTTGCAGGCAAATTTTCGGCTGATAGACCATATATAGCCCGGTGTTCTCGCGTAATGCCGTTTTAAGATCGGTCATCAGCAGGAAATCTTCTGAACGCTGCGTTTCAGCCTCAGCGTCAAAGCGCTGAGAGGGCAGTCCGCGGCCGACCGCTTCATGCAGCGCACTGACCGCACGGCCTAATATTTCAGATGCTGGCATGCTGCCAGCGACAAAGTCAGCCTCACCGGTATGGGGAGTCAGCGCGACCGACAGACCTTCATCCATGTCCGCACTGATACCTTCCAGACGACCGGCTACCCACGCGGCACTGAGTCGGCTATCCGCTCGGGTCAGGATAGCAAAGCGGCCGGTGGCCACCGTATAGATCATCTCCCCAACCGCCGGACGCAGGCGCAGCGGCAGCAGAGTGGCCATATCTTTCAGCAGGCTCTCAACCGGGCTCATTCCCATGGTGCGGGCCAGTTCATAAGCACGCGACATATCGATGCAATCAATCAGAACCAGACGGCGTGGCGTGGTATCGCCGGCAACGGCAAGATATTGCAAATCACGTATCAGGCGCTGACGGTTAGGTAGCCCGGTCACCGGATCGGTAAAACCCGCCGAGTGCCAGGCTTCAAGAAAAGACATTACCAGCGTAGAGAGCAGCGTTAAGGTCGTCACCTGGTCACTGGGAAACGCATGCGGTTCGGTGTCGGTCACACATAGTGTGCCCAGAATAATACCATCGCGTGTTTTCAGTGGCACACCGACATAAAAGCGGATAAAGGGTGAGCCAGTGATCAGGGGATGCGTGACAAAACGCGCATCGTAATAAGTATCAGGGACGATCACCGCACTGTCGCTATCAACCACGTGACGACAAAGTGAATCCGCACGCGTTGAGCGTTGCAGTTCAAAATTGTGTGATGCCCGAACGGTCTGGAACTCATCATCCAGCACCGATATAAAGCTGCCCGGGATACCCAGGGCCTGACTGGCTAACCGGACAAACTTCCGGAGAACTTCATCGCGGCTTTCATCAGGGTCGCGCAACGCCTGTAAGGCGCGGCTGCGGCGCTCATTGTCGCCGTTTAAATTGTTTAACATGTGTGTAGAACCCCCGCACCGGCTGATTACGGAGCGAAAAAAGAAAACTGTCCGGAGCGAAATGTGATTCGGGCGGCAGGAATTATGGCGTGATTTTTTATTTTCAACTGGATAATAAGGGACTATGCAGCGGGTGTCTCTTAATATTTTCTTTAACGCATTAAAGGGGGTGTTACGATTCGAAAATTTAATCGAAGATGCGCCTGTTATTTACATTTGTACATTTTATATAGCCAGGAGAGGGTTTTTACGGTTGTTAATGTTTATTTTCCGTCAGGAGATGAATAAGCATTCAGGGTGGTTAATGTTATTTCTAAGTCAGTTTTACAATTAAACAGGTCTGCAGCCAGAGACGGATCGCTATCCGCTGGTTGCTCAGGAAGATAACCTATTAAAAATACAGGTAAAAGCCTGAAAAAATGAAGACCGGCAGATATGACCTGTCAGTGTACTCCTGACTGCTATAGGTCAATCCACCGCAAGACTGCCAGTAACGTGTCGCTTCAGACAGTAATCAGTTTAACCTTTCATGCCGTGTGTGAATTGTGTCGGACGACGTGGCGGCGGGTTTTGCTCCAGCCAATCACGAACCTGTTCGGTCCGCGGCCCTCGCTCGCGGATCGCGCGTGTCAGCCTTTCCTGTGTTGTCCTCAGTTCCTGGGTCCAGTAGGTGATTTGCCACTGTTCACGAATTTCCACCTGCGACAGATCGTCGGGCGAGCGACGCTGGATAGGATTTTTCATTCATTATCCTCCTCTTTTTCAATGATGCAGCCTGAACATGACTCTCAGGCTATACCTCTATCCTGATGAAAAAAGGAAGATTGAGGTAGCGGATTAATCCCTGAATGGCCCTTAAGGCAAATAACAGGATAATTCCTGGCAGGAGGAATAAAGCACTCTATGGAAATAGAAAAGTCTCCGTCAGGGCGATATATGCCGCTTCGCTTATAAAAAAATCATGCATGATTTTTAAACCTGAAATTTGACATTTATTTAAAATAGTCAATTATTCTGTGGTCTTTTCGTTCTGGCCGCTCTCAGGTCGCTTCGCTTTTATTGATGGCGAAGCGCTGTGCCTTTGCGGTTTAATCATGTTGAAGGAGTCTTTGTTTGGTGAATCGTCCCCCCAGGCCGCCTGTGGTCGTCCAGAGTAATGTGCGTGAACTTCGTCTTGCCGCCGGGCTCTCACAGCAGAGCGCCGCTGAGCGTTTTGACCTTAGCCTGCGCGTCTGGCAAACCAAAGAAGCCGCAGGTAACCCGACACTATTAAGTCAGGGAGAATATGAGTTGCTGTTATTACTGGCTGGCTGTCATCCCCATTTTGCTCTTGCACCTCAGAGCAAAAAGTAACGGCTGTGTTAATACCCTGAAATTTATTTCTGTTGTAACCGGCTGTCTGATAACGGTAAAAAAATTATATTTACCGACTTGAAAACTGACTACTGATCCCTATTTATAGAGATGATCGGAAATATGAGCCCGATCAGATGAACTTTTGGATGAACCTGTTCAGGAGATTATCACCATGTCAGTACAACAATTTTCAGTGTTCCCTTCGCTGGCTGATTCAGTCTTTTCAGACCGCTTTAACCGCATCGATAAATTGTTCAGTCAGCTTACTGGCGACAGCCTGGTAACGTCGGTTCCCGCTTACGATCTGCAGCGGGTAGAGGATAATCGCTATGCGTTGACCGTCAGTGTACCTGGCTGGAAAGAGCATGAACTGGAAATCGAGTTACGAGGCGGACGGCTTTCAGTGGCCGGTCACAGAGAGAAACCGTCACAGGAAGCGTCTGGCGAGGCCCGGGAAGAGAACACCAGCTGGATCCACCGCGGCATTTCCCGACACGATTTCCAGCTGAGCTTTTCCATTCCAGAGCACATGAAGGTCACCGGAGCCAGCCTGGCGGAAGGTCTGCTTAGCATTGATCTGATCCAGGAAATACCGGAGAGCGAGAAACCGCGCCGTATCCCGATTGCGATCGGCGGTCAGCGTACTCTTGAACATCAGTAACATGAACAGGGCGGAAACGGCACAGGCTGTTTCCGCCTTTTTATTCACTGGCAGGTAAGAAAGTCAAAATAGTTCAGGCGCTGGCTGCCATAAGGCTGATTTGCGACGGTAAGCCGGTATTCGTTCCGGTCAGCATGATCGGTTCACCCGCCTCAAGACTGGAGTGAAATGCAGCCTTCATCGATGCACTGATACCATCACCACACCACATCAGATGATGCTCAAAGCGGCGTTGCGCCACGGCGGGGATACCTGACGCATCTGCTGCAACTTCAACCCGAAAGCCCTGTCCGTTAAGCCGTATCGCTTCCATCCAGATCTCGGTTTCATCTGTGACGCTGACTGCTTCAAGAAACAGCGGTACGGTGCTGCGTCGTTGTGAGGCCAGCGCCAGGCGCTCCCACTGACTGACTACCGCTGAATGAAAGCGCTGCTGGCGCCGCGCCGCACCTTCGCTGAGGTCAGTGCGCAGCCAGAGGTTGAGCGGCCGCAGGTAGCGATTAACATAATCATCACCACAATAGTCGGTATTCATCATCTGTAGTTCGCGATCAACATCTGCGTCCGTATTATGCGCCAGCAGATGCAACATATCCTCTTCCCGACAGGCCCAGCCGCCAGGCAGCACAACGCTGGGCCAGTTAAATGCAGTATGGATATCAAAGAGCGTATGACCCCCTGAGGTCATTTCACGCACACAGAGCGCACGCGTAAGCTGATTATCTGAGTAACCAGCAGGGCCAGGCGGCGTTATCAGCCCGGCACGGCGCCAGCGGCGCAGAGTTTCAGGAAGAACACCGACGAGACCACATACGGTGTCGGTAGAGTGCTGGGGCATAATTGATATCCGAAAGGCATTGAGACCCCATGAACAGGGAAGATGACGCAGTATGCGCGTCAGGAATAAATAAAGAAACAATCATTTCCAAAATCTGCCGGTGTATCGTGTGCTGAGATGGCAGTGGGTGCGGGGGATTAAACAGGGGTACAGGGCAGATGCCGGACGCAGAGACGCCCGGCGATTAAGCACACGTTACCAGTGGTACTTGTTGGAATCTTCCCACTCTTTCACTTCTTTTTCGGCACGATCTTTCTCGTAGCCGTAGCGTTCCTGAATTTTACCGACCAGCTGATCGCGCTTCCCTTCTACAACGGTCATATCATCATCCGTAAGATCACCCCATTTTTCCTTAACTTTACCTTTGAACTGCTTCCAGTTACCGCCAATGCGATCTTCGTTCATGGTGACTCTCCCATTTCCGGTTGTTATCCAGTGACCTGATGAATATCTGTATTGCCTGAAGGCTGTCAGATGAATCAAGCATGGCACAGCTTTTGCCTTTTGCAGCGAAGCGGTGTGAGCCGCATCAAATTATGGGCAAAAGGGAAGGAAAGGGGATTATCACGGCGGGGTCTATTCGGGGCGTCGTGCTGGCCAGCTTACTGCAGGCAGGGCATTGAGGGCTGGACGGGCAAACAGAAAGCCCTGGTAATAGCGTACCCCGGCACCTTCCAGCCAGAGCCACTCTTCAATTTTTTCAACCCCTTCCGCAATGACCGTAATTTCCAGTGCCTGACAGCATTTAATGATGGCCATCACAATCGCCTGACGCGGGCCACTGCGGTGGATATCGGTGATCAGCTTGCGATCGATTTTAACTTTGTCGGGCTGGAAATCGGCTAACAGCGACAGGCCGGCGAAACCGGCGCCAAAATCGTCGAGCGCCAGGCTGATCCCGGCCGCTTTCAGCTGCTGGACAGCAAACTGGAATGCGTCGAAGCGCGAGATGATCTCATCTTCGGTCACCTCAACCACCACCTGCTCTGGTCGCAATCCCTGCTGCCTGATCTGCTGGATAAGATGTTCAACAGCGTCGTCAATGACCACCAGCGACATGGGCAGCAGGTTGACGGAGAGCGTTTGCTCGCGCAACCCCAGATGTCTGGCCAGCTGGAAAGCGTAGGTTTTAGAGTGCAGATCGCCCTGATAACGCTCGCTTTCTGGCAACTGTGAAAAGTAATCAGCGGGTGATGCGCCGTGCTGACCACGTATCAAGGCTTCACAGGAGACAATCCGGCGATTTGCTGTATCCACGATAGGCTGTAGCGCAAATTCACAACGCTGACCCGGTGCCGGTTGCCAGGCTGGCTGAGATTCGGAGGTGACGGGTGTTGTCAGCGTCCACTGACTGGCAGGATCAATTTTGATAAACGTCTCTTCATCCCGCCCCTCGACGAAAGAACGCAGGAACTTCACCACCCGGTCATCTCTGATCCGTTCATCACTCAGGGTAACCCGCTTAAGCAGGGCATCCACTACGGTGTGTTTCTGATAATCACGTAAATCAAATAAGGCCATACCGGCATGACCGAAGCGACGCGCAGGGGCGTAATCCCGCATCAGCTCAATCAGGTTAAAATGCCGCTCATCCTGACTGATACGCTGGAAAACCGTGTGAACGTTGTCGACGCTACCCTCCAGCACCTGAAAAAAGTGCTGTCCGTCATAGAGCAGTATCCCGGTGACTTCAGCCTCAGCATTTTTGATACTGGCGCGCTCCACCAGCGCTTTCAATCTCTCTGGCGAGACAGAACCCGCAAGCTGGCTACGGTAAATAAGGGTGGAGAGCATAATCAGACTCACGTGGCAGAAAGTTACTGATTAAACATATCACAGAAATATTGCTGGTTAAGGGCACAACTACGACCATTATGCCGTTATATTTGCAGCATTAATTTAATCGTAGATTCAGGTAGTACTAAAGGATTCGACAATCAGGACATCAGATCGCAGTGCGGCAATAACCGGGCATAGAAATGAAGGGAAAAGAAAAACCCCCATAAAATCGGGGGCGAACAGCAGATATAGCGCATTATTATAACGTTACAGCATCCCTGGTGAGGCGCTGGTCAATCTGATATTGCCAGATTATTACGCACTTTTTATTCTCCTTACCACGTCATTCTGGCGAGGCTTTTAAGCGGGTAAAAAATCCGTTTATTTGCTATTTCGGAAAATTGTTTTGAGATTCAATCCACTGTTTCAGGCTTCAGGCGATGTCAGCACAACCAATGAATTATCAGGTTACAAATCAACCACTTTTCCAGACACTCCCTTAACGTCATCAGCACAGTAGTCAGCAACGCATGAACGTTGTCGGTCTGCAGAGACAATCAGATGTTGATATCTGCCTTATCTGAAAAAAGTGCCCCCTGTAAAAGGGGGCAAGGGTAGGAGTCAGATCGCTCTGTAAAAGAAGTGGATTTCATTACAGAGCCATTCAAAGATAGGGCAAAAACGATGTTTATGCCGCTACGGTTAACTCTTTTTTTAATTAGATATCAAACAATTAAAAAGCTAACAATATTCAATGGCTATTTAAATCAATACCTTAATCAGATATGAAAACGATTTCTAAGATTAGGATTAAAGTCCTGTTTCGGCTGCTGCTTCTGCTATAAATGGCCACAATTAAGCCATTGCTTAGCGATCTGAGACTGGTAAACAGAGCAGACTTGACCCTTAAAGCGAATAATTGTACTGTTTATATATACAGCATATTATCGATTGAGAGCCGGTGTGGGGTAGAGATGTCACAGGATGATGAGGTCTGGTCAGCATTCAGAGAAGCGATGAGGCGGGATGATACCGGTCAGTGCACAGTGAGTACCCGGGATTTTGTGGCTGAACTGGAACAACGCAAATCACCTCACACGCTTCGGGCCGCGAATACCTGGATCGAGATGCATATCACGACTTTCAGTGATATCTCAATTGAGCCCGGAGAATGTCGACTGTTCCGTGTGCCTGCGGCGCGTGATTAAAACGTGCCGCAGCGCAGACAGGATAAGAAAGGGTTTCAGCCTGACTGCTGTAACAGATACAGGCTGAAGCAGGCATCAGAGCCTGGATGTGTTCCGACGCATGTCAGACCGATCCTGGAATTTAGGATTCGCGGGGAAGCTCTTCTCGCACGCCATGCGCGCCAGATTCAATGCGACTTTGCGTTTTTTAAGCTTTAACTTCGGCAACCACTCTTTGAACTGTGCCGTTAGCGACGCTGCCTGCTGCTCGTTGGTGACACGACAGATAAATAGCTTGCTCTTGGTCTGACGACTGACATCAATGGCATAGATCTCTACACCTGCGCTGCACACTTCATATTCAACATCCGTAAACTGCATGTGTGGCCAAAGACCGGTTCTGGTTTCAAATGTGGCTAAATCCATGACGACTACCTTTTTTTATTTTAAGCGTTATTGCTACCCAACAGACTAAAGCCTGGTCGGGCCAGTGAGCATAGACCAGATTCAGCATTCCGCCAGCGATTTCACTGATTTAATCTGGCCCTGACACAAAAGGCTAAAATCTCCCACCGTCGCCTGTTATCTGACAGGTAGCCAGTCATCCTCTTATCAGAAAATCTGATGACAGACTGTCATGCTGGTTTTTCACCCCTTCAGCTCTTCAGCTTTACAAGCCCTGCCTTTGCTGCGTCTGCGACGGTATCCCACGAATTTAAATCGCCTTCTCCTTAACAATTATCATCAGCATCGCTGTTGAATTAGCGGGCTAATTATCAGATCCAAATGAATGGCTGCTTCCGCTTCATTGTGACCATCCGGCAGTGGAAATCTTCTGACAGGAGATGTGGCAAATTTATCTCAGATGATGAGATGTAAAAAGGTGTGTCAAAATAAAAATGAATAAATGGCAGAGTAGTGTTCTGGCTAGTTCACTCTGTACCATTCGCAAGGAAAAATAAAAAAATATATTCGCCATGCTTAATTAAAGCCCTGCAGACAAGAGCCGATAAGAACGATCCAACTTTAAATTATGTCCAGATTATTCTTTTTTTGCCGGGGGCAAGTATGACTATTACACAACGTCTGGTATTGATTTTCTCACTGCTTGCAATGTCACTGATTGCGCTGGTGATTATCTCTTTATCAGTAATTTCGGGCTTTCAATCCCGCTTTGAATATGTACAGATGAACGCAATACCCAGCATTCGCGATCTCAATAAATCGATCAGCGTGACCAATCAGTTGGGTATTGCGCTTTATCGCCACCACAGCACCAGCGATGCGGCAAAATTCCCTGCTGCGGAAGAGCGCATTGAGAATCTGCTTACGCAGATTAAGTCGCTCAATGATTACTACATGGCTAACGACATCTCCAGCGATGAAGACAAAGCGATGACGGAACAGGCCTATAAAAATCTGGATGCGGTCCGCAGCGCATTGCCGGCATTTCTTGCCGCGTCACGCGCCCATAATGATGCGGTCACGCTGCCGTTATTGCAGAGTGAGGGCGGTATTGGTGCCGCATCCCGTAAGATGGAAGCGGATTTCACTCGTCAGATTCAGCTGAATATCGATATTGGCGAACAGCTCAGGGCGGAGAACAAGCGCGTTTATAGCCAGACCCTGTGGGCGATGTCTGGCGGATCGCTGCTGCTTATTCTGATACTGGCCGGTTTCTCCACTAAGGTGATTCTCGGCATCAAAAAGAGCCTCTCAGGCATGGTCAATACCATGACGCAGGTGAGTCATACCCTCGACCTGACTCATACCGCGGAGGTCCGCAGTAAGGATGAGATCGGCAAAACGGCGATGGCATTTAATCAGCTGCTGGCACGCGTCTCCGGCACGTTGCTTTCCGTCAGTCACGCCGCGCAATCGGTGAGTACCGGATCAACGCAGATAGCGGCGGGCAACGAAGATCTCTCTGCACGCACGGAAGAACAGGCGGCTTCACTGGAGCAAACCTCAGCCAGCATGGCGACACTGAGCGAAACGGTGCGACAGAACTCAGAGGGTGCGCAACAGGCCAGCAGCCTGGCAAATAACGCGAATCACATGTCAATCCAGAATGGGACGGCGGTGAAGCAGATGCTCAGCACCATGGATGAAATCCGTGCCAGCTCTGCCAAAATATCTGAAATTACCGGACTGATTGAAGGCATCGCGTTTCAGACCAATATTCTGGCGCTGAATGCGGCAGTCGAGGCAGCGCGTGCAGGCGAGCATGGTCGCGGCTTCGCCGTTGTTGCCTCTGAAGTGCGTAATCTGGCGCAGCGCTCCTCTTCTGCCGCCCGTGAAATTAAGGATCTTATCTCAACATCGGTTTCACAGGTCGAGCACGGTTTAGAGCAGGCCAGCGGCGTTGGATCTAACAGTGAAAATGTCCGTCAGGCGATTCAGCAGGTGGCCGATCTGGTCAATGAGATTGCGGCGGCTACCTCTGAGCAGAGCAAAGGCATTGAACAGGTTCATCAGGCCATTGGTCAGATGGATGAAGTGACGCAGCAGAACGCCTCGCTGGTGGAAGAGGCCTCATCCGCCTCTAAGTCGCTGCAGGAGCAGGCAGAAACGCTGTCGGGGCTGGTGGCGACCTTTAAGCTGGAAAGCGATAACCGTGCAGTGCAGTCGCAGCAGACCGCTGCAGTACGGCGTCCGGTATTACACACAAAGCAGCCTGAGCAGCAGACCATCGACCTGACTAAGGCGAACTGGGAAAGTTTTTAATGGTTGAGCAGTAACTTAAGGGCTTCCTCAATGTGGGGGCTTTTTTTTATCTTAAATCAGAATAAATAAAGCGACTTTTCCTGAAATAAATATAATATGAAATCGATTTCATTTTAAAAGCGCAGGTAACTCTTTGGGGTTATAAGCTTTAAATTGAAATTTTCCGGGCGTAGATATTTGTTTTGACAGTCTGGTGATAATGAGTCAGATACAGGCAGGATGTCAGTTATCGGCTATTCTTGATGTAACTTGAATTTCTTTATCTTCAAAACAATAACGCTGAAGTCAGGCTTCTGGCTTAATGCTTATTGCCAGGTTTTTTTACTTTAATTTTATGATTTGCAAGGGTATTTTCTAGGTTTGACTTAGGTGAATATTGAAGTAAATATTGTCATTTTATTCACTGTAAAATAACGCAGCGCAATCTATACTCCCTTCCGTGTTATATGTATTTCTGATTTTTATACGAAACTCCTTTCTTCATAGCGATATTGTGCTGCATGAGGTATCTCTGGCTATGTCAAAGAAACGGTATAAATAATATTACGAAAACTATTTCGTGCGCTACACACCTGCACGCCTCACACATCAGAGCGGAAAAGAATGAAAAAAATACTCGACCGGATTAATTTGCCAGCGAAATTCCTGTTACTGGGATCCTTTGCGCTGGTGCTGTTTATTTTACCCACCTTTCTGTTTATTCAGACGGGCAACCAGCTTATTGATACAAAGAATGTGGAACTGACCGGTATACCGGTCGAAAGAAAGGTGCTCAAGTTGCTGAACCTGCTGCAGCGGCACCGTGCGGAAAGCGCGATCGCTATCTCGCTGAACAAGCCAGATAACGCTCCACGTATGGCGTTGGTCAGTGAGGTTAATCGCTTATCTCAGACGATTGCTGACGAATTACGTCAGAATAATGAGCAGGCGCAGCCGCTGAAGCGGCTGGAGCGGGTTAATCAGGAGTGGAGCCAGCTGCAGACCGATATTAACGCGGGCAAACTGACCCTGGCAACCAGCCTGACGCGACATGCTCAGCTGATTCAGGTGCTACTCGATACGAATCAGGATGTACTTGATTTCTATCAGCTATCGCTGGATGCCGATCTGAATACCTACCAGCTGATTGTCAGTATCTTTAGTCGCCTGCCTCAGCTAACCGAAACGCTGGGACAGATTCGTGCTAGCGGCACGTCGCTTATAGCGGGTGGGAATGTGTCGGATGCCGATCGCAGCCGCATGGCATTTCAGCTTGATTATGGTAAAACGGCGCTGAGGCAGTTTAGCGGTAATATGGATAAAGTATTTTCCATTGAGCCAGATCTTAAAACCACCTTTGGCAATCTGGCACAGGATGCGAACCAGCAGGCGCTGAGTGCGCTGAATCTGGCTGATAGTGTCTTTGTCAGCGGTCACGCCAGCGTGACGCCGGTTGACTATGTGCGGGTCTTTACCCAGGCGATTAACCGTTACGGCGAGCTGGGTGAACAAACCAGCCTTCGTCTGGAAGGAATGATGCAGACGCAGATCCAGGAACGCCGCTATGCGCAATATCTGTTACTGGCAGGTCTGTTTGCCGTCGCACTGCTGGCCATTCTGCTGGCCGTCATGATTACCCGTTCAGTGACCCGTCCGGTTAAAGAAGCGGTCGAAGTTGCCAGCCGCGTCGCGGCGGGCGATCTGACGGCACAGCTGAACGTTTCCGGCAGCAATGAGATGGCTGAGCTGCTGAATGCACTGATGCGGATGCAGCAGCGTCTTGCTCAGCTGGTGTCGGATATCAAAGGTAACGCGGCTACCATCGCCAACTCCTCAGAAGAGATTGCCCGTGGCAATGGCGATCTGTCGTCGCGCACCGAGCAACAGGCGGCTTCACTGGCTGAAACGGCTGCCAGCATGGAGCAGCTGGCGGCAATCATTCAGCAGAACGCGGATAACACGCGCTTTGCCTCTGCCCGTGCAGAATCTGCCACGCAGGCTGCACTCTCCAGTGGTGCAGCAATGGATTCGGTGATGGAGACCATGCACAAAATTCGTGGCAGCTCAGGTAAAATTGAAGAGATTACATCGGTGATCGACAGTATCGCCTTCCAGACCAACATTCTGGCACTGAATGCGGCCGTTGAAGCGGCACGCGCTGGTGAGCAGGGTAAAGGTTTTGCGGTCGTCGCGTCGGAAGTGCGGGCACTGGCACAACGTTCAGCCAGTGCAGCTAAAGAGATCAAGGGTCTGATTGAGCAGTCGGTCGGCCACGCCCAGGAAGGGATCGCCATGGCGCAGAACGCAGGCGATAAGGTGAAACAGAGCGTCAGCGCCATTGAACAGACCTCTCAGCTGATGCGCGACATCACTTCTTCATCCGAAGAGCAGAGCAGTGGCATCTCGCAGGTCAATATTGCGGTGAACCAGATGGATCAGGTGACGCAGCAGAACGCCGTGCTGGTTGAAGAGTCGGCCTCCTCAGCTGATGAGCTCGCCGCGCGCGCAGGGCAGTTACGTACGATGGTTGCGGTGTTCCAGACTGCATAATGGTGTTAAACAGCCGCCTTTGGGCGGCTGTTCTCTTCTCAGCATTTATTCCGCGCTATGCCTGATGATCCTGCAGACAGGCCAGATACTTCTCTCCCGACCGCATCACCTTCTCTTTTGCCTGCTGATGGATATCCTGCCCTTCAAACGCGCCATACAGTTGCCCGAATGTCACGCCGGAGAGCCGATGCAGTATGTCGCCTACCGTAGCGGCTGACAGCGGCAGCATATTCGGGTAGCTCCACATAAACGACACGCCATGCGCACCCGGCGTAACCTGGATAATATCACCCGCCAGAATCACCCCTTCGTCTTCGTTCCAGTGCAGCACGCTGCCGCCGGGAAAATGGCCGCCCAGCCGTAACAGCGTCACAGAGGGCATCAGCGTCAGCGACTCGCCCTGCCATAACTGGATATGCGGACTCTTCCGCACAATCCATTGACGATCGCGGGCGTGCAGATGAATGGGCGCATTAAACGCTTCAGCCCACTCCTGCATGGTGGTGTAGTAGTGCGGATGTGAAATCGCGATAGCATCAATGCCGCCCAGCGCCGCGATCAACGTGTAGGTGGCATCATCAAGGTTGGCAATGCAGTCCCACAGTACGTTGCCATGCGGCGTGCGCAGCAGAAAAGCGCGCTGGTTAATGGCAAACTCAGGCACGGTTTTAAGACTTAACAGCGCATCGCTGTGAGCCGTCCACTTATTGGCGTGGCTGGCGCGCAGTTCATCAAACGCGAGCCAGCGCTGACCGGCGGCTGGAACGTACTGGCGTTCATCATCACAGATTTTACAGTGCTGATGAGTGGAATGAGCGGGATAAGCCGTTCCGCAGGCGGTACATAACATCGTCATGGTGATCTCCTTTGTCTCACTCAATCTTATGCACACCTGCGAAAACCGCACTTTCCTGAGGCCATTTCGTTACGCGATTACGGCTGGCGGCGAAGGGTAATCCGGGTGAGTTCTGAGGGACGACCCAGCCTCACCGCCATGCCTGGCCAGAGTGCCGTGCCGTTATTCACATAGAGCTGCATTCCGCCGACCTGATAAAGCCCGGAAACAAACCCGGCGTTGGGTTTAGCAAACAGCCTGTCCAGCCCGATAATCAGGCCGCCATGTGTATGTCCTGAGAGCTGCACATCCACGCCCTGCGCTGCGTTCTGGCGTGCATTGCGTGGCTGGTGATCCAGCAGGATTACCGGCGCGTTTTCAGGTGCCTGTTCCAGCGCGCGGGCCAGATCCGGGCCGACCGCGTTTCTGCCGGGTGCGGAGGCGTCCGGCAGGCCGGCAATCACCAGCTTTGCGGTTCCGCGCTGGATCACGGTATGGCTGTTGAGCAGAGGTTGCAGACCCAGTGAGGCCAGATGCGCCGTCCAGATTGCCTGATGGAAGAAATATTCATGGTTGCCGGTGATAGCCCATACGCCGTCAGGCGCTGCCAGCCCGCGCAGCGGCGCAACGTCCTGCCGCCGATGCGCCAGGCTGCCATCGATCACATCGCCCGTGACCACAATCAGATCGGCTTTGAGAGACATTGCCCGTTCAACCATTGCGGCGGTCCAGCCCGCATTAAACAACCGGGTGATATGCAGGTCGGTCAGCTGCAGCAGCTGATAGCCATCGAACTCAGCGGGCAGGTTGGGCAGCGCAAGAGTCACATCTTTGACCGGCGGCACGCGTATCGCCTGCTGAACGCCAAAGGCAGCCAGCCCCATCGCCAGCACAACGGCCAGATAGCGAACACCGGGAACCAGCTCCAGCGGATGACGCAACAGCAGGGCAATCAGCATGACCGCATCCATCAGCATCTGAAGCAGCGCCAGCAGCAGCACTGTGCTGTACGCCCAGTTAAACAGAATGATGATGATGCGGGGCATTTCAGCGGAGAAGATCCCGCCCGAGGTAAAACGGCTCACCAGAAGATATTGTGAAGCCAGCAGCACCAGAGCGGAGAGCAGGATCTTTATAGCCAGTGGCAGGGACAAAGGAATAATGACGCGCGCAATTACATACCAGCTGGGTAAGCTGAAAATCAGGTGAAACATGGCATTTTTCCGGTAGGGCGCTGAACATCTGCGCAGGCAAAAAAGAGTCGATCGTTTATAGAGCCGTTTTCAGGACTGTAGTGTATATGATGTTACCGTCAGGCTTGCTTCACGTCGGGTGCTTTACAGGCGGTAAAGCAGGCAGAGAGGATCGATAAAACTTCAGGGCGCAACAATGAGAACAGCGTGACCGGAGCACCGGCCACGCTGGCAACATTCACGTATTGAGACGCCTGACTAGCGTAAAACGCCTGAGGTCGTCCGGGTCTCGTCAGTTACACGTTTCATGGATATCGGAATGCTTTTATAGGCGGGAATGCCGCTTTTGGTATCGTGGCTGTCGAGCGGAACCATCACATTGGCCTCCGGGTAGTAAGCGCCCACCGAACCTGGGGCCATATCAATAATCACGATGGTCAGGTTTTTCATCTGGCGCGAGGTGGGATTGCCATCCGGGTCCAGCGCCATCAGATCGACACGGTCACCGACCCGTAACTGTCGCTTCTCCGCCTCTTCTGCATTGATAAACAGCACATCGCGGCGGCCTGTCACGCCACGATAGCGGTCATTCAGCCCGTAAAGCGTGGTGTTGTATTGATCGTGACTGCGCAAGGTAGTGAGCACCAGATCATGGCACTTCAGTGACCGGGGATCTTCATTGATGCCCTGCATCACTTTAAACTGAGCACGGCCAGATGGCGTCAGCCAGACCCGTTCTGAGGCGGCATTATAGAGCCGGAAACCGCCCGGATGCTTAATCCTCTCATTGAAGTTTTCAAACGCCGGGAACACCGCTTCAATGGCATCGCGGATGCGGCTGTAATCGGCTGCCATGGCCGACCAGTCAACCACGCTGTCCGGCAGCGTTGCCTTCGCCAGTGAGGCGACCAGCGCCGGTTCAGACTTAAGATGGGGTGAGGCGGGATCCAGCGAACCGCGTGAGGCATGCACCATCGACATCGAATCTTCCACGGTGACGCTCTGCGCGCCGGTTGCCTGAACATCGGTCTCTGTTCGGCCCAGCACCGGCAGCAGATAATTATGTTTACCCAGTAACAGGTGCGAGCGGTTCAGTTTGGTCGCCATATGCACCACCAGATCAAGATTGCGCATCGCCGGGAACGTGACCTGGGGATCGGAAATCGCTTCCGCCAGGTTGCCGCCCAGACACAGCAACGCTTTGGCTTTGCCGTCGCGCATCGCCTTTATTGCCTCAATGGCGCCGTGACCATGCTTCTGCGGCGGGCGGAAACCAAACACCCTCTCTATGCCATCCAGCAGCGACTGCGGCGGGATCTCTGTGATGCCCACTGTGCGATCGCCCTGCACATTGGAGTGACCGCGTAACGGACAGATACCTGCACCCGGCTTGCCGATATTGCCGCGCATCAGCAGCAGGTTAGCGATTTGCTGCACGTTCTGAGTGCCGTACTGGTGCTGAGTAATTCCCATGCCATAACAGATGATGGTACGTTCAGCGCTGGCGTAGAGCCGGGCGATATGCTGGATTTCCTCACGCGCCATGCCCGAGACTTTCAGGATATGCTCCCAGTCTGTGCTTTCCAGGTCGGCTTTCAGGGCGTCAAAGCCTTCAGTGTGCTCAGTAATAAATGCTTCATCAATGACGCCGGGTTCGCCTTTGCTCTGCGCCTCCTCGTGCATAGTGAGCAGGATCTTCATCACCCCTTTCAACATCGCTGCGTCACCGCCAACCCTGACCTTGTAGTAGGTCGATGCCAGCTCAGTGGAGCTCATTGACAGCATTTCAATCGGGCTCTGCGGCGAAGTAAAGCGCTCCAGGCCACGTTCACGCAGCGGGTTGATCGCCACAATAGTGGCACCGCGTTTCGACACTTCCCGTAGCGTGCCCAGCATGCGCGGATGGTTAGTACCTGGATTGTGGCCGATACAGAGCACCAGGTCGCAGTGATCAAAATCTTCCAGCTCTACCGTCCCTTTGCCGACGCCAATTGACTCCGGCAGCCCGACACTGGTCGGTTCATGGCACATGTTTGAGCAGTCGGGGAAGTTATTGGTGCCATATTCGCGGGCGAAGAGTTGCCACAGAAACGCCGCTTCATTGGAGGCGCGTCCCGAGGTATAAAACTCTACGCTGTCCGGATCGTCGTAGCTGCGCAGATGTTCTCCAATCTCCCGGAATGCCGTCTCCCATTCGATGGGCTGATAGGTATCTGTAGCGGCATCGTACTTCATCGGATGGGTCAGGCGGCCTTCGCCCTCCAGATGCAGTGCGCTGCGCTCCCACAGTTCAGTCACGGTATGAGCGGCAAAAAATTCCGGTGTAGTGCGTTTGCTGGTGGCTTCCCAGGAGACGGCTTTTGCGCCGTTTTCGCAGAACTCAAAGGATGAGGCATGTTGCGGGTCGGGCCAGGCGCAGCCCGGACAGTCAAAGCCCTGCGGCTGGTTGACTTTAAACAGGGCGATCACATCCTGTTTCACAGACATCTGGCCGCGGATAGCATCGGCAACCGCCTTCAATGCGCCCCAGCCTCCGGCAGCACCCCCATAAGGAGCGATGCCATTTGTGCGATTTTGCTCTTTCATAATGCTCCACATTGTCTCTGTTGTTATTTGTTAAGCCTGGTACAGAAATAGTTGCAACAACGTGGAAACCGGCTGTTATTCAGGGAAAATATTTCTCAAAATGTTTCGACAGTCCGAAACGTAAGCCGCAAATCAGTTCAGCACATCAGATGAAGCGCAGCGCATCCAGGCTGTTGCAGAATAAGCGGCGCGCGAGTTCCGCCGACAGGGTGATGATGCAGGGAAAGGGTGAAGGATAAATCTTTACCATCAGATAACGGCGGGTAAGTGAGCCAGTTTATTCAGGGCTGGACTGCGATCGCAGCAACGCACTCCATGTCTGAACAGATGCACCATAATCCGGAACGCGACCTTATGAAAAGAGCCTTACTTTTGCTGGTTTTACTTTCCACCTATAGTCTGATGCCCGTTAAAGCCAGTGGCCCGGTTCGGGCAGGAGAGCTGCGTCCCATGAAGATTATTATGACGATCAACCATCAGTCGTATGAGATTGCGCTGGCTGATAACGCCACCGCGAAAGCATTTGTACAGCAACTCCCGCTGACTATGACGATGGAGGAGCTGAACGGCAATGAGAAGTTTGCAGACCTGCCTGCTGCTCTTAATAGCGATCCGCATAAACCCGGCACGATCCAGCAGGGCGATGTGATGCTGTATGGCAATAAGACGCTGGTTCTTTTTTACGAGACATTCCAGACCTCCTATAGCTACACGCCAATAGGAAAGGTGCTGTCGACAGATAGCCTCAAAAAGCGTGTCGGTGAGGGGGGGATTGACGTACGGTTCTCCCGGCCATAACTGATATCAAAATCTGAAATAACCGGCTGGTAAAAGATTCATATCGCGCTGAGTCTGGCCAGGGTGACCTCTGGCATGACGGACTACGTTATGTTCTGGCCGCGGCCAGACATCGTGATTCTCTTCGGCAAGCGACACTGTCAGGCAGATCGGCCAGCCTGACAGTTCAGTCATTACTTCTTCTTATTCAGCATCGACTTCAGGTCAGCAAAGGGATTGTAGGTTGCCTCACCGACATCTTTTTGTGCGTCCTCGCCAGCCACTACACGGGTGCCATACTGGTCAGCCTCGGTATACTTTGAGTGCTCGTGGTCATGACAATAGAGACACAACAACTCCCAGTTACTGCCATCTTCCGGGTTGTTGGTGTGGTCGTGATCGATATGGTGAACCGTCAGTTCGCGCAGGTTTGAATAAACAAACTCGCGTGAGCAGCGTCCACACACCCACGGATAGATTTTAAGTGCTTTCTCACGGTAGCCGCTTTCCAGCCGCGTGTAGTTTTTAGGGATCAAAGCCATTGCCGGGATAACCTGTTATGAAGAGAAAATTTCACGATAGTGATGCCAATATATCCCATAACGGAACAGAAGAAGAAATCATCGTGTTCCTCGGGACGGGAGGCTTTAAAATCCCGAAGGTTAGCTGAAAATCAGCGTAGCCGCCTTATATGATTTTTCCAGCACGTCTCGCAATCCTGAATAACTGCCGGGCCTGTGAGAAGGCACAAAATCATGTCGCTGTGATGAAAACTCAAAAATGATATATCTCTACGTTCCCGCTCACGCTAACCCAATTAATCAGCAGGATAGCGCCCAAAACATCCCTGTTTACCGCTTTGCTTAAAAAATGACATCAAATGTAATGCATGACACCATAAACGGCCCAGAAAATGGCGTTAGCACCCAGATAAGTCCAGCATCCCCAGTAGGCTATGGGTTCACGACGGGTGCGGAGTTTAGGCAGGAAGGCCAGTAAATAGAGGGCAGAGGCGATAAGCGAAACGAAGTAGAAAAATTTCATGGTTTTCTCCTGATCAATATCCTTTATTTGAGAATAGTCAGGGCTCACCATTTTGCTTAATGCATCATCAGATTCGTTATGGATAGGCTTTCTCTTTGATGCCCACATCGGATGTCAGCACAGTTAAATCCGCGATAAATCGAAAATGCAGCGTCCCGGGATCCCTCAGCTTTAAGAAAAGAACACGCCAGGATGTTCAGCCTGAGGTTACACCCTATAATCAACGCTGTTTGTTAGCCTGCAGGAATGCAGGTTTTGCACCCGCCCAAAAGGAAGAGATCCCGCTGATGTTTTCTCGTTTTTTTATTTATCGTCCCGTTTTTGCATGGGTTGTTGCCATTTTAATCATGCTGCTTGGCGCGCTCTCCATTACCCTGTTGCCGGTTGAACAATATCCCGATGTTGCGCCGCCTTCGGTGAATATCAGCGCAACGTACACCGGTGCTTCTGCGGAAACGCTGGAGAACAGCGTCACGCAGGTGATCGAGCAGCAGCTTACCGGGCTGGATAATCTGCTCTATTTTACCTCCAGCAGCAGTTCACAGGGGAATGTGTCGGTTACCGTCACATTCAGTCAGGGCACCGATCCGGACACGGCTCAGGTACAGGTGCAGAACAAGGTGCAGCAGGCGCTCTCCCGTCTGCCCAGCGAAGTGCAGCAGCTTGGTGTTACCGTGACCAAATCGCAGTCAAACTTCCTGCTGGTGATGGGGTTGTATGACACCACGGGCAAAAGCAACAGCACGGATATCGGTGACTGGCTGGTCAGTAATATGCAGGAGCCGCTGGCCAGGACCGAAGGGGTCGGTGACATCCAGGTGTTCGGCGGTCAGTACGCGATGCGCATCTGGCTCGATCCCTTCAAACTAAACTCCTTTGCGTTGCAGCCCTCCGATGTGTCGGCGGCGATACGCTCGCAGAATATTCAGGTTTCAGCCGGTAAAATCGGCGGCCTGCCATCGCCCGACAATCAGCAGCTTACCGCCACGGTCAGAGCGCAGTCGCGACTGCAGACGCCGGATCAGTTCCGAAACATCATCGTTAAAAGCGACAAAAGCGGTGCCATCGTGCGTGTGGGTGATGTGGCGCGGGTGGAGCTGGGCGGCGAATCCTATGACATGACCACCCGACTCAACGGGCATCCTGCGGCGGGTGTCGGTGTGATGCTGGCGCCGGGCGCGAATGCGCTGGCCACCGCGACGCTGGTGAAAAACAAAGTTGAAGAGTATCGCCACTCAATGCCGGAAGGTTATGAGGTGGCTTATGCGCTCGACAGCACTGACTTCATCAAAATCTCCGTTGAGGATGTGGTGATCACCCTGATCGAAGCGATTGCGCTGGTGGTAGTGGTGATGTACCTGTTCCTTCAGAATATCCGTGCGACGCTGATCCCGGCGCTGGCGGTGCCGGTGGTACTGCTCGGCACCTTTGGCGTACTGGCGCTGTGCGGCTACACCATCAATACCCTGACGCTGTTTGCTATGGTGCTGGCCATCGGGCTGCTGGTGGATGATGCCAGCGTGGTCGTCGAAAACGTCGAACG
>PVMI01063723.1:0-27092 GCA_008528875.1 Aulacorthum solani | reverse complement strand
ATTGCGAACATCGTAAAAACGCGTACATTTGAGTGCAGCAAAAGATTGTTTTAAAAATCTGGTACTATTATTTTTCATGATTTATTCAGTTTATACAATTATTTGAAGAAAAAAAAAACAGATCATGTTTTGAAGTCACTGATGAAGCAATTCGTCGGATTGACTTAATAAAAAGTAATGGTATAACACTCGGATACTGGAAATGAATAAAATAAACGTTGAATTTTGAATTCGACTACGAATATTATTGCGTGATTACAACAAAAAGTAAACAACAAATTCCACACAGAAAATCCGGATGTCGGATAGGGACAGATCTTCCGCTGATAAAAGTAATCAAACAGATCGCTACCACTTCTCCCGACATTTTTTTTATTCCAATTACAATTCCCCCAACAACATTTTTATCAACAAAAAAATTCTTTCACATCAAAGTCTTGCAGGCTGCAGGTATAATTCAAGCAGTGTTGTATTTAGTGGGGGGGGGGCTCTACAAGATCTAATTAATAAGAGCCACTCACAAAAAAGCTTAAGTTGTAAAGCATGTAAGTCAACTAAAAATTCTTCAGTTGGATTCAGTTATTTACCTTATAATGGTCCCGGGGCCGGCGACTGACGTAAATCCGGCACCGTATACAAGTATAGGTACATCATGAAGAAATAAGTAGGCCTATTATATTGTTTAACATACCGTGGTATAAAAATAACCCCGACAATTTAGACCACAAAAAAAACCTTCGAAAAATAAGCCCATATCAAACATTGTAAAATTAAAAAAAAATTATTAGGTGTGTTCATATACCTGGTGTTTTTGTAGAACAATGAGAATGGGTTCATGGTATAAATGCATATGTACCCAGGTAGGTAATAGGTAATATCTTAAAATTAATCTAAATATTCTTACGTCATTGCGCATGTCGTATAGTAAAATGTAAAATAGTACAATATTTAAGTCTCCACAATTAACGTAGGTACCTATTTAAATAACAACAAAATAACTATTGAAAAAAAAACTTTTGAAATATATTATGGGAGGGAATATTCAAGTTTTTTTTTATTAATTTTGGATTCTATGATAAATAATTGTATAAAAACAGTTCAGAACGGATTTTGATTAGATATTATGTAATAACTCTACTAACATACCCATAATGGCTAAAATGGTTTTAAAAAATTAACTACCTATTTATTTTTTATCTATACATTATTATTGTCATTGTAATACATATTATTTTTTATGACTAAAAAAAATTACTATTGTTTTGTTTTTAAATCATAAATAGACAAGCAACGAAATCTCGTGAATACATGTGTTAAAGAGACACGTAGTTTTTACTATATGGTTATTTCCCAGGGGGGTTTTGGGGTTCTAAATTTCGGGGGTTATTTATTAAGGGTATAATAACATGATGCATTGCGTACAGCTTAAATTTTGAACTTGACGATGTATTAATTTACCTATGCAAAACATTTTTTATTTAATAATTTACTTATCATTGTTGTATTTTTGAACGATGTAATTAATTAAACATATACTTTTTAAAACAATTGATATTCGAACATACAACCCCCTGAATCCCTCGAAGTATCTTTCGTGTAATTCCCAACTACACGGATTTAAGTACTGATACAATAATAATATAATCTATCAGTACCATAAGCCCTTGTAAGTTACAGGTAGGTATACTTATACAAACAAATAATTTGAATTTAAAAGAAAAATCATGGTAGAGCCCCTAAATCCGTGGTCTGCTGTCATGGTTTTGTAAGGCCGTGGCTTAGGTACCCATTAATATATGCCTGGTTTTAAAATAACCACACTATTTTGATTCAATCACATTCTTGAATAACCTGATAATATTATGGTTTAGCCGGTTCAGGTAAGACAGGTAAGTAATGTAATATGTACATATATAAACAATATTATTGTATCATATAAAACAAATTAGTCTAATGTAGAAAAATGAAAAGTTTCAATACTTTTTAAGAAGTTTTCATGGTTGGGTGAAAACAAGCAACTTTACATCTCTGAACGGAAACATTTGTAAACTTTTGTCTTATATTTATCTCACAAATGATTAGAATTAACAAGACTGTACATATTTGAAAGATATTATATTTTAATTTATGAACAGCATTCAATAATTTATTTGAAGTACCTTAAAATTACATTACATATTATGATAAAATGAGTATATTTTAGATATAATCCATTATATAGCTTAAAAAATAACCATTGTAGAATATAATTATAGACAATTGTAATGTTATATTAAAATGATAGTAAACGATAACGCAAACAATGTTCATAAAAGATTTTTTCTAGTAAAAATCTAAAGGTGAGAGTTATTATTTACACCGATACACATGTTATAAAGAACGTACCTAATAATTATGATTATATTATTACATTTTGTATATATATAAATAATATTACCATATGTGTATGTGCATACAAATTATATTATATACATGGGAATGACAAGAAACGTTTGAAAAAAAAGTTTTCCATCTGTTTTTTAATTATTCCTATCTATAACTTTTTATGTCATCCTATGTACATTAATAAGGCTATAATATAGGACTTGATAAGATTATAAGACATAACTAATACATCCTGCTTCAGTATAAACCTAACATAATCCATTATTATATTATATTAGTTGACGAACACATGAATAGCAACCGACACAATATTATGAAATAGAAAAGAATAAGTACGTATATGGTATATATTATAATGTATAGTTGGCAGTTGCGAAATGGAATCAGTGTTGTTATATATAATATTATAATCGAGGCACCGAAAACTCTATATTATTATTATTATTATTATTATCATTATTATTATTATTTTAAGCACGTATGGAGCAATAAAATTCTAGTTTGTAACATGTGAAATTTAGATAACCAAAAAAAAATATATATATACATCATATCGTATAATGTGGGTAGGTAGTAATATTATTATGAATACGATTCGTTGTGGGTTGAACATTTTGACGAAATTTCATTGATTTAAATGAACTAGTGCATACATGAACGACGAATATTATAAATGATTTATGCGAACATTTCGTGCAGTCACGTGCAAATAATGCAGTCGTTTTCGGCCCTTAAAGAGGCTCCCCTTGAGATAAGACGAGTCACGAATGCTGGAAAATCGGAAGCTGGCGCCACCGCAGCTGTGTGTATTTAGTAGGTATGTTGTATCGAAAACGTGTAATTTGTAATTAAAAAAAATAATGTCTTACTTCAAGTATATAGAGTGCAGGCGGTTGTAAGTAAACAACTAATAATATCACAGCCTTTGACTTTTCTCACGTACAGCTTATAACAAACCTATCGTTTAATATTCGTAACCATATAATAATATTATAATACTATAATGTATGCATATTATACAAACTATACAATTAAATTTATAAATAATATTAACAATTAATAATAATATATTTAAAATATAATAATGACGTGTATACTGTGTACGGTTATACGATGTATAGCAATCGAAATGATGAAATTATTACATTATTGTTTTATATTATTGGATTATAATATTATAAAAAAAATAATAATAATGAACTAAATGTACGTGTTATAAGTCGGATTAGAAAATAAATATAATAATAATAATAATAATAATATCTCTATATCTTATATGGAAGTCAAAAAGAGAATAATACATGACAACATATTCTATAAAAAAAAATATTTACCGTTGACTATTAACATAATGAATCCAAATATGGCTTTAAAAATTAAAATATGAACAAGTGACATATGGTATTTTATTCATCGCCGATTAACAGTTATTAGAAGAAGGAGCTATTTTTTTATCATTTGTGTTATTTTTTTATTTTTTTATTCAATCAACTGTGAGCACATCGGTTTGCTATATCTTTTTAATACATAGAAATATTTATCGATATCAAGAAACGTAAAGAAAGACATTAAATAATACGTTAGCAATATAAACGAATCACAGTGACATCGGCAGTGAATACTACGTTAATAGTCATCGGTAAACATCATTTTCCCAGCCCAAACTTCATGAAAATCAATTCTTTGCCCTTTGATAGAATGTTATCCACACCATGGTCTGGCTGCTGTTGCTGTTGCTGTGGCTGCTGTTGCTGATGTTGCTGTTGCTGTTGCTGATTTTGTTGGTTCATAGTGGTGTTGTTAACAGGATTGTGATGGGTCAGATCGTTCAGCTTTTGCATGAAACTTGACGTTCCACCTCCAGTATGCCCTTGGTTATGGATTTGTTGACCGTCTTGTGGCCTGCTACCAAGTCCAAAGTCTGGAACGACATGTGCTAGACCCTTGAATAGTTTGCCAGACGTGCTCTGAAGACCACCACTACCCGCCGACTGACCACCGCTTCCGTCTCTACCATCTCTCCTCTCGTACGGATCTCCTCTCTCCCTCGCATCCACCGCTGACATCTAAAATCCCGTCACGATTCGTTAAGTCCCAAATATTCCAACAAAATTACCCTAACATGCGACCGACGCACAAAGGTTCTCAAAGTCTTGGATATAGGTACCGTTTGAGTGAATAAATTCAGCTGCCTGTCATGAGTACATTTCGAGAGAACGTTGAAAATAAAAACCAATATCCATCATTAATTAAATAACTATGTTTATCGATTTAAATATTGTGTTGGGATTAGTAAATTAAAATTAAAAAATTTTTTTTCTCTATGATTTATGCCCAGCGCTTTAATAAAACATAATTTTTCTCCATACATCCAAGAAGACACAGGCAACCACACTTTTATTGACATATATACTAAAGTTAGAAAATTAAATTTTTCTTTGCAACCTTGACGATGAATCCCAAACTAAAATTACGTTATAATTTTAAATATAAAAAACTACACAGTAGTGTACAAAAAGACAGAAAAAAAATGTATTTAGGTAATTAGTTTCTGAAAGAGAAAAATAATATCAATTGGATCTAAAATACAGAATAAACATTAAACATATACTAATAATTAATAAATATATTATCTTATAAAATCCTATGTGAGTATTACTATATTATTAATATACCTGTAAATATCGAATTTTAATGATTTAAACTTAAATATTGTGTACACTATTCCATTATGTTTATAATGCGACGGGTGCACCGGCAGCTAGACGTAGCACACAGAATATGTTATGTTTTGTGTGTGTTAATATTGTAGAGGTTGTTGTTGTCTGGTCGATAAAGAGTGTGAGTGTATTTGTTGTATAAATATATGTACTGAAGAAGACACAGATCATTAATAGCTCACACGCACTCACCTGGTGATAATCATACTGCGGAAGGCAGGCATCTATAGCGAACAGAACAAAGATAGAAAAACAAAAAGATAGAAAAACATACAGAAAACATATAATTTTGTATGGTTTGGTTTTTTTGACCATGACAAAAAAACTAAGACACAGAACATGCAATATCTGAGTTTCATAATGATGAGTAATGGATGAATTCACAAAAATAAAATCATCAAAAATAAAAACGTAACTTTAGATTATTATATTTTTTTAAATTTCGTTTTTATTTGAGATGTGATTGTGTGCGGTGGAAAACCATTTACATGCTTGGAACACATTGAAGGTGGGTCATATCGTTGACAAAAATTTACAAATTTATTCAGTTTGAACAAACCAATTCAGCATTTTTTATTAAAACAACAATTTATAGCTGCTGAATAAATTTGAATTAATCAAGAATCATAAAAAAATAAAGAAAAAAATAATAAAACATTTAAAGCACACATAGAGATCAATGTTATAACATGCATTTTGTATTTTTTTAAAAGACAATTAAACAAAATAAGTAGGTGGAGCTATAAATATTATTTCTTATGTATATTTAAGTTTAAAATTAATATTATAAATCTGTTACATATAATATAGCTACTTATTCCTTATACGTATATTAAATAATATATTTTCCCTTTAATGCGAGAAAAAAACATTTGAATTATCATATTTTTTAACTTGAATGTAAAAATACATTCTTACTGCCAGAAAATAATATTTTCAATTTTTTGTAATAAATTTAAACAGTGTCTATGAACATAATTTTTATTTGATTATTGATTATATAAATAGTGTTGAAAATGTATTCAATTTATATTTATTTTGGTCTTTTTGAAAAATGTTAGTCAAATAAATTTTTTTTAATGTTAAAGATAGCTTAACAAATTATGAATTTTCATATAAAAAAAAACTTATTGATTTAATGACATTTTTTAAGCACATCTGCCCTACAAATTGAAATTAAAAATATGATTTTTAATAAATCAATTTATTTTTCATGTTTTACTCTAAGATTCCATACAATCAAATTATTATTATACTGTATAAAGTACAGAGTCAAAACTTAATAATTTTACTTATTTGTAATTTATAGCCCCACTTACTATTTTTTTAATTCTTTCAATTTTAATCACCAATAAAATTAGTTTTATTAAAAACAATTAAAAAACTTTATCATAATATGTTTTATTTTAGACTCTGAGCGGAGAATTGAATGTTAATATGTATGTGTTTTTATTTTATTATTTAAGTCTAATATATCACCTTTAGGAACAGTAAAATAGATAAGATATTGAACTATAAGCTAACGACCACAATATATTATATAATAACTATTAAGTAATAATTTAAAGAAAATTATAGTACCCTACCGTATTGCTACTAATAATAATATAATATATATATCCTTATAATAAGAAGCTGACAGTGCATCTCCGCTCAGAATCATTTTCCGTATGCAATAATTTACCGTTGAGTTTAAAATGTAATATTGTGTTCAATACAGTAACCTACTCCATGAGGCGAAGAACACCTGAAATTAATTATACAGCATATAGACTTTTCTGGTTCGCATCTATTTACCTAAGCGCGCTATTCTGTTGATGTTACAAATTAACACAATGGTTTGTCAGAAGCTATACATTTCATTCAAATATTAGCCAACAATAATAGTAAAATCGATCAGGGATACCTACTTCATGAAATTAAGAAATCCAATGCAATGAAAAATAATTGTTGAACCTTAAAATTCATCATGAGGGTATATTATGGGTTATAGCCACTGCGATAATGAAAAAAACGTTGGTAATAATAACTTCTATCATAAATCGAGTAGAACTAGCAAACTGGCATATAAGATTGATTTTTCAAACATAGAAAAATTTAACCAAATGTATAAAATGCTTTAAAATTTATTCTTGGTATGACATAACTTGATTCAAAAAACTTGTTGCACACCGGATTTCGAAAAAATGCTCGGCTCTTAATAAATGAGTTACTTAAACAAAATAAATATATGTATATTATTGAAGTAAGAAATTAATATTAAATGCGGCCGTGGTGTAAGGAAAATAGTAGATAGTAAAACTGTTTTAATTCAATATTGTTATCGATTGCTTATGTACTCTCCTAAAATGTTCATCGAATACAAACTAATGATATTGGAAAAAGTTTAATTTGATATCCTATGAAATGGAATCAATTAAAACCTAAAAATTTGACCTCCCTTCTTTAATTTGCCTTGGATTGCAGTACCAACACGTTCGTGCTACCGTGCGATGCGATCGCTCAACAACATTCAAATTTACATGGTTCATATTTACATTTAACAATAACTGCAAACACAAAATTAGTTACATAATATAACTCAAGATATTATGATTTATGGAATATTTTTTTTTTTTTGAACAATCATTATCTAAGTTAATTTTTGTGTTTAAAATAATATATTACATGGTTACAACATTAAAATTAATATATAAGACTATATTTTTGAAAAAAAAATGGTTTTTAATATTTTTGTTTTTTAATGAAACCCCGCTTTTAATTTTTAATTTAATTAAAATCAAAAAAACATCGATTTATAAGTACCTATTGAATATGGTAATATATAAATAGTTATTCATTAATAAATTAAAGTTTTAATGAGTGGAATGCGGACACTCGGTAATAAACAGAATACTCCTTACCATTTATTTCTTCCCTATCAAATATTTGAAATTTTAATCCTCTTTAACGAAAATAAACTATTTGATAATGATACATCAATATTTTAGAAAAGTATTTTGCTTTTGAATATAAAACTAAAATTATTTGAGGTCATAAAATAAATTTAAAAGTCACTATCAAATAGGTATAAACTTTTAAAATATTTAATTATTTTTTCAAAAATGTTATGTTATAAACTCATAATTTATAATTACTTCAAGCTGTAAATAAAAAAAACATTTACTTTATAAGCACAAACATTTACCGAGATAATGAGTAGATCATTAAAAAAAAAAATCACTGTTTATGAATTGTGTAATATGAATTTATAATAAGTACTCTTTATTGTGGTATGATGCACACATTTTATGTTGCAGAGGATAACGGGTAGGCACATTAAACAAAAGTATATATTAACAATAACACAACAAAATGTTGTCAAGTTTTCAATAACAAAACAAAACGATCATTTCAAAAGCCATTGCAATAGGGTAACAAATAAATTCCGTGACAAAAACCGGGCCGGAAAATAACAACATAACAAAACAAAAACAAGCTGCTGAAGTAATCAGGCAAAAACAAATAAAACATATTTATATATTTCGACTATTTCAACTCATTGTGTAGGTGTATATGCATGTTTTTCCTAAAGATCTCGCGTGTCTAAATATTAACCATGATGTTAAAATATTTTATATGTATTTTTATTATTTTTTTTATTTAACGCGATTTTTTTTTTCTTTTACAACGATAACGGATAACCCACCATCACGGTACTTTCATTTACAGTTTGATTCAATACATTATTACATTGTAAGAGTTGAGTGCGGCAAAACGATTATAGTTTCCATTGTTGATCATCGTCTAACTATGTCAATTGCCGCACACCCGAAAAATGTAAAAAGTGTGTAATGGACATTAAATGCAAACAGCTGCTTCAAGGGTAGAATATAACCATAAAGAATATCTGTGAAATAATTATGTGTGGACTATGATTAAAGGGTGGAGGATAACATTTTCGGAGATGCGTACCTTTGCGCTTGAGTGGCTGGTCTATGCCTCGGGGCGGAGGTGGTGGACCACGAGCCCCCGGGCCGTGTCCTCTCATATCCTGTTGCTGGTGTTGCTGCTGCTGCTGTTGTTGTTGTTGCTGCTGCTGTTGCTGCTGTTGCTGCTGTTGGTGGTGCCGTTGGCCTTTGGGCTGTAATGGCCCAACACCTTCGCCATCAGCATACTCAGTGCCTACCTCCACCAAGAAGTTCGAAGGTACTAGGCCCCGGACTCCGTTGCACTCACCTCTGTAAAAACCATCGTCATCCATTTCCCCATATATGAATATGGTCTGACCCATTTTGAAGTGCAGTTCCACTTGCTGTAATGTAACAATAAATAAAAACATTTTGTATCTGATATCTCTATATCCATGTCCATCTGATAAATATTTATGAATTATAATTTATGAGTAATCTATATGTATATTAAATTTATTCCACCAAAAACAGCAAGTAACTGTTTGCAGTGTATGTTCAGCTTAACATGGTCAGGTCTGGACGGTTTGGTACATAACATTGTGCATAGTATCCAGTGTATATAAATTAACTATTACACACTCAAAATAATTTCAATTATTATGTAAAAATAAATAAAAACCATGTGGTAATTTATCACGAGTATAGTTACATGTTAATATAATTATTATATTACACTAAAAATATTAGCTATTCTAAAATTGGTAGGTATAATAAATTGACTAACATCTCCATCGACATTTGGTGAATTTTCAGTCGGGTCGTAATCATACAGGGCCACCATTTTTTTCACAGGACCCGAATATGGATCAATCCAACGGTCATCTTTTCTACCCCTTGGATCTTGATTCTATAAAAAGTGCAATAACATATTATTAAAATGTTAGTATATGAATAAAAATCTAGTTGCTACTGTCACAGTGTCATATCACCTATGAAATATTAGCAGTACCTATTTATCCAGACATCATTCGATAATGTTAACCTAATTTACTTTTCAAGTCTTCTACAAGCCCGATAGGGGGGAGAGGCTGACAATATACGGTATATGAGTCGTCTCACCAAAAAATACAAAAATTACTACCACTGAGTGGGAGTACAACATGGGTAAATTAGTCTACACTTTTTTTTTATAGTACTACAGATATAATTCCAATATTGAAAATAAAAACCAATATTAGAATGAATATAATATTTTGTTAGCTAAAAATTAAATGTTCGATTCTGAGGGAGGGGTATTAGATTAACAATGATGATCATGAAATTATATTATATTTTAAACTTTATCATCATCATTTCTTATATAATAATATAATCGAACAATCGTGGGTTTAGTCTTCACAAATAAAATTGCATACATATTTACCTTTTGCATGTCTGATAATTCCATGACCATATTATGAGGAACATAACCAAATCTTCCTCTACTTTCACCCCAATAGAAACCATCTGGATCTTTATCTCCATATATCTATAATTATCAAAATACAATTTATATGTTTTAAAATAGTTCACTTGATTTGAATGATGTTAATATCGTATAACTATATTTTTGATGTCTTTATTATAATATATAATCAGTATTCATATAAATGGCTCACTGACCTAACTTAATCTACACACAGTCTAATTATAGAATATTTGGGGGAGGGGGTCCCAGGAAATGGATAACTGATATAGGTATTTTCTGAAACTACGTTTTATATGAGTTTTAGCCGTTAAAAAGAACATTTAAAAAAAAAATAACAATGTTCACTTATTTTTAACGTTATTATTGCCTAATATTTTTATATTTTTTTTAATAACAACATGCATTTTTAACACCTCATTCCAATGCAGACCATTTTTTGGGATTTTTTGGTATATCTAGTATGTAAATCGAATTTTAGGCAAGTAGTTTATTGTTTATGAGTTATAAGTATTTAAAATTTAGATAAGCAGAGTTGAGTGATACAAAGGTACCCCGCAAAATGTTGATCTACTACTCTGCTTGTCTAAACTTTAAAATTTAAATAGGTACTTAAATAGGTATAACTAATAAATTACTTGTTCAAAATGTGAACAGTTCATAATTATTCTGCTTAGGAATACAAAATGAAAAATGTATGGTGTCGTTTAGAAGATTTAAAAAACTCAAAAAATGTTGTATTGCAACGCCTAAAAATCATATACAAAAGTATACTCGTATTTTAAAAGACGTTAATAGTTTTTGAAATAATTAGTGTCCTTAGTTAAATGGATCACCCCGCACACCCATGGGCCATGACACCATCATTCTGGTTGTATAGTGAGTTCATATTTTTTTTTCTACTGAACCACTCACTTGACCTAGTTAAAAATCTGTGTTCTTACATGCTTATTATTGTTTATTTTTATAGGTGGAAGTATAACTCAACCAATTTGTTGAAGGGGTAGTTACACTTATACCAAAGTACACCAACCGTTATATCCAATAGATTCAGCTTAATACAGTTAATTATATAACATTCACTATTAAATTTATTACTAAGCAATTATATACTTTAACACCGGTTTTAATTATTTTTATTAAACATAATATTTTTGGGCTTAAACTAGTAATCGTTAAATAATTGAATATATTTAAGTACCTACATAATGTTTTTATAGTAATATAATAATGTAATATAACAGCAAACCTTTATATGTTCACCCTCTTTAAATGGTAATTCTTCGTCA
This sequence comes from Aulacorthum solani, assembly GCA_008528875.1. Classification (NCBI taxonomy): domain Eukaryota; kingdom Metazoa; phylum Arthropoda; class Insecta; order Hemiptera; family Aphididae; genus Aulacorthum; species Aulacorthum solani. The sequence continues at coordinate 15,340 of PVMI01063723.1, read as the reverse complement.
CAAACATCTGGGTTAGGAGACATAGTAGTAGGATCATAGTCATAAATGGCCACTACCCATCTAGGTCGTTTGTCTCTAGGTGTCTTCTGATAAACAGCCTGCCTAGGATCAGAACTTCTACCTCTGTAATTTCTTTGGTCTCCACTACCACTAACGTGTTTTATTCTAGGTTCTATCTGTTTTTCGTTTTGGTAAAACTGCTCTCTATAAATATAACAAATAAAATGTTTTCTATGGCATATCACAATCACTAGTTCTAAAAATACCTTTCATCGTAATGGTGACGACCGTGATGAGGAGGTTTAGATCTAGGAGTAGGAGCCGCTGGCCTATGTGGATGAGCTGAGGGAGCACGCCTTGCTCCTCGACCGTTTTCCATAAACTCTTCTTCACTATAGTTTCCCTCTCCAGCAAAATCTTTCGTAACTTCTGTCCAAATGTATGATTTGAAGGTTATCAATAATTTAATGCAATTTACTACATACCTATCGATGGTATGCTTATTTGCCCGGGGAATATTTCTTTATCACTAAGATTTTCAGTTTCCGTGTCCACGATTACCTGGCCATAAGCATTCCTTTGCGGTCTTATATGATTTGGTACTGCCGATCCATACTTCATTCGTTTGTCTTCATCTTGCTAAAGTATATTTAAATCTGGTTAGGTTGAGTTTACGTATACCTACCTTAAGTTTTTAAAAAGTTAACTATAATAATAGTAATATAAATAAAGAAATACCATGTTTTTATAACTTAAAATAAACAGATAAATCATTTTTTTTTAATTTTTTTTTTTTTAAAGGTACTTATATTGTTTACTTTATGATGATGATTGTGATGATGAGGTGATTTATTTTTTGCACCGGGTATCAAAACTGGATTACTATCAGAAGACTGGTTATCCCTAGACTTAGTGCGTACAGTTACTTGTCTGGGGTTTAGACTGAGCAGTTGAGTGATATCGATTAAAGCATGATCGCCTGAAAATCATAATGTGAATCAATAATATGTTATAACATACTAATTCCCAAAATGCTATTTATTTCATTTCTACTTGATCTAGTTGGTTAGGTATAATAATATTTTTTTTTTAAAATCCAATGTATATGAATATGAATTCTAACCAGTTGGGCTATCAATATCTGACACTTTTTTTCCATCCGCATATACAGCATAACCTGTTATATGACCACGGTTAGAGGGATCACTGAGTGTGGTGGTCACTGGGAGCCACGTAACCAATAAAGTTCCATCTTGTGGTCCTGATTCTACTTGTACTTCTGAAGGTGGATCTGGAAGTCCTAAAAATAACATTGTAGATTAACATGTAATAAAACATTCACTAAAAAGTAATGTGATATAAAAAGAAAATTTAAAGAAAAAAAAATGTTACTGGAGAGAAACAGAACGAGAAAAATATTTTTCTTCAAATATTATGAAAACTGCGCCTCATTTAATTTTTCAATTAATATTTAAGTACAAAATTATTTAGAGTTCTCACGGTTAGAATACACCTGATTAGGGAGGTACTTCAAAATACATGAAAACAAAATGTTAAGTAGTTAAACACATAATGATTTTAATTTTTAAATCCAAAAGTTGGATGAATAACATATTTTACTTTAAAAGAGGTTGATAGCTATTTTTAATTATAAAAACAATGATTAAAAAATATTAATAAGAAAAAATAACATCTGAATAATAGAATTTTTTTTTCTTTAAATATTCTACATTTTTTCATAATGAATTATATTCTACAAAAATATAAAATGATGTATTATCTACCTTTGCAGCCTGTATGCAAACATGCAAGCACGATACAATAAAGAAAACAAGCAAAGAATTACAATTTGCATGTATCATTATTTAACAATATTTATTAGAGTAATATGATTTAAAATAAAATTTTGCAGTTGAATAAATTAACTTCAATCGGTAAAAACCGACTCGGTTAGCTTTCAACTTAGCAAAGCCAACACATTATTTTCTCAATAAAAAAAATAACAATGGGTAATATAGCAGTAATTCTCATGTCCGATTATTAAATGAAACATAAGTTCAAAAATGTTTACCTTTAGGCAGCGTTTTAAAATTTATGTGCGTAGAAAATTTCTCCATAGAGGTAGAAGTCCTTTTTTGATCAAACGTCGGTGCGCGTAACGTCTTAGCACTAACTGTTACTCTGTATAAAGTATTGGGCACCAAACCTATAAACAAAACCCATGAACTAATGTACTTAAAAATATATCTAATTATAATACTTTGATAAAGTTAAAAATTTTTATTTATTTAACTTATATTAAATTTGAGGAAATTTATCTACAAAGTGCAATTAACTGATCGTGGATAATTGAACATGTATTTTTTATTATTGGTTGTCTTTTAAATGTTTTTGAATGAAAAAAGTTTGGGGTTTAGTTACTATAATTAAGTATACATAACATTTTTTTTATTAAAACAAAATTATTGAGTTATAGATATTAACCGTGACATAAATATTAAAATAAAGGGTTTTTAGTTACTTTAAGATGTACATGTTATTATTTTTACTAAACGAATTTTACTCCTCCACTATTTATGGTATATTAATCGTAACATAAGAGGACTGCCAACATATTAGTTTTGGCACCAACTCGGGTTGTATTTACTACTCCTGCTCTAAATCTATACTTGAGTTTTTTTTTAAATTTACTCTAAACATATCTACCCATACATGTACTCTTATTACCCGTTATATTGTTAAAAATAGTAAGTGTATCATTAGGTCATGCAATAATACACCTAATTATTTTTTAAATATTTTTATCAGAATGCGCGTGGTCTTATAACTAAGTTGATTGATTTTAATGTTCTATTCCCATGCTTTTACAATACGATATTATTATCCTCCCTGAAACTTGACTATCACCTAACATCCTTAATCCCAAACTGAATTTCAGTGGTTTTTACTTTTTAAGTTTTTAGACTTGATGGACTCAATTTAAATAGTCATCAAACGAGGCAGTGACATTCTTAATGCTGTCCAGCTCTCATTTAACTCTTCCATGTTTAATATAGTTTTTGTTTAATAATGTGGAGCTGTATATTTTTTCCAGAAAATGTTTTCTTTGCCCTAAACTCATCTTTAAATATTTATTCTAACGGTTCCAATGGCATATCACTTAATTAGTTCGCTGTCCACATTAGTATATTACTGTAGGCACTCTATTAGTGTCATATTTATTTACTATTAAGTATTTAGACGATCCTTAACAACTAAATGTGGATTTCCTAGACATTTTTAAATATGTTCAATTACTTGCCATCTACTTCTACCCCTATCCTTTTCCGTTTCCATGTATCCTTCCATTCGTCGTCATTTAAGGGTAAAATCATCCCCTACAACATTTGCTACATTCTTTATATAATCACACAATCCAATCAATTTTTAAAAAAAAGAAGAAACACATAGTCAATTTTGAAACTTAAAGTCACATCTTGCTTTTTTTGTTTTAAATTTTGATTGTATTCCCTTAGAACAACTCTATTACTATGTAAGATGATTATTAATAACTGTTATCTTGTATCATAGCTGATTATTATAGGCCCATATGTATTAGGCTAATTATTTGGCTACTCCAAGTCTTTTGTGCTGTAAAATGTGGCTAATTTTGCCCCAGGTATAAAATAAAGTTACTTATGTAAGATGGGAACTGTATTGAGATAAAAATATACGTGGAAATTAGCTTGTGAGTTTTTTTTTTCGTTCTGCTATATGGGCTGGTTAAAACTTTTACCCCCTCCTAATAAAAACTTAAATTACGCCACTATGACTGTTTAATAAATAATATAATGAAATTTGCATAGACTTATGACACAAATTTAATAACATTAAATACATACAAAAATTACTAGTAAACAACAACAGGACACTGTTATACAAAATATGTAACTAAATCACTTGTAATTATTTACAGAGGGAATTCTCAGAAACTCAATTAACTAAACGAAATATGAAACTACTAACTAGATTAATTCAAAAAAATATTACAACTATTGTTTTACTTGGATTATTTGTAGGTAATGTAATTTGTATATTATTATACAACATAATGGTTTTATTTTTCTGGACAAATTATTTTACAACTTTCTTTGTAAAAACCAATTAACGAGCACATGCCGTTATATTTATACCTACAACTACAATATTCAACATGACCCTTAGATGTACATTTGATTAAAATACAACACATATTTTACAAACTGTTAAATGGTATTCGGTCAACTATAGAAGCTATATTACGCATATTTAATGATAATGATGTCTATATAGTACCTATATATTAAAAACAATTAATTTTACCTGTTATTGTGTGTTTGTAAACACCGGGTTTGACAGTTCTGAGTTCAACATTATTAACGCAAACCACATGTTGAAAATTGCTATTGCTTGGCAGCCACGATATAACAGCAGACGTGGATGTCACTTGGCTAGCCTTTACGTGTGATGGTCGTAAAGGCAACTCTTTTTCCTTACCAATAACCATAGTACAAGCAGCATCTCTAGACGTTCTTCTATTAGCTGTTACAGATCTTACACTGATTCTATGTGGCTGCAAAACCATAAAACGTAATAATATTTAAAATACAATTTAAGTATTGCATTTAGAAATAAACAAACAAAAAAAAATTCATTTTTAGTAATAAATTTTATAAATAAATATAAATATTTTACTAAAACAATGCAATTAAAAATTATAATTTTTAGATAACGCATTATATTATATATTGATCATGGTATTAGAAAGTTACTAGAAAGCTATAGTCAACTTCGATGCCATAAAATACAATCATTTAACATATTTTATTTACGTAAATAATAAAACCAACACATAACATCAAAGTCATAGATATTGTGACTCAGATCAGCGAGTTATAGTACTGTTATGACGTATGTTGTTAAATTTGTTTTAAATCATTGTAATCATTGTTAATACTGTTATATAAGTTATATCTATATATTCAAGTGTAACAGTATGAACTTTAAAAAAAATATTTGTTTGTTGTTGGCTTATACAATGATATAGCTTAGGTCATGGGTCACCAAATGGCGGCCCGCAAACAAATTTTATCCGGCCCGCAGACAAAAAATAAAAACGCATATTACGACAACATTCTATGTGTTAATCTCTATACCAATTTTCCTATTATACGTTGAAAATATGTACTTAGAATTTTAATGGCAAACGGAAAATTTTCAGATTCCTAATGTGGCCCTTCAAAAATATTAATTGGTGACCACTGGCTTAGGTTATAGGCTTATAGCCGTACTATAAGTACATTTATTTAGTCATAGAATAATATCTTATTTGGAATTATTATGTAGGTAATAGGTATATGTAATTAATGTGCATTCATTTTTAAAAAATCAAATCAAATTTTATTTTTACAAAAAATACTATACACATAACTATATATTATTACCTTGTTTGAGTCAACTCCTTCGACCAAAGCTCTAGTTCTTTCTGTAGCTTTAATAGTCGTTTTCAAATTTCCATCTACGTATACGTGGTATGACTCTGGCAAACAACCTTCTTCAGGTGAAGGCGCATTCCAACCAATCAGCACGCTTTTGTTTAACTGCCTTTCCAATGTCAGCTGCTTCGGTGCCGGTACTAGCAGCGAGAAGAACATGTCTAACAGTGACGATGTCCCGGAAAAACAATACCCCCCACAAAACAAGACGCTATTACTCTACGCTAGCTCTACATGCACTAGTCTAGAATATTCAGCCACCACCATGTAATAATATTTTTAAATTGTAAGGCCACTATTACTTTTTCTTATTGGTTTTTTGTAATTATTATAAAAAACACATCACTTGAAACTATTTGATAAAAATAAAATTGTTTTTAATGATTAATTATCAAATTGCTCTTAAAACAATCTATTTACGGAATTCTCAAATAAACGTTTTTCTAGCTCCAGGTTAGTTTAGGTAAGGTTAGGCAAAAATAAATTAAAAATTACAATTATTTAATAAGACATTATATCGTCCACAGTTCACACATAATCTAAAGATCTATAAAGCTCTAATTATAACTAATATATCCTCTAGAATTCCTCGTCCAAAATTTAGAGAAAAATTGAAATTACAAAATTTCTACAAACTTAAAAATATACTTTATATTTTATATTTCATACTTTCCAATTAACAAGCAAGTTACTCCTATGCCTATTGCCATATTTGGATAAAATTCTATCTGAATTAATTGTTATTTAATATAATATATGAATTAAATAAGAAGCTGAACAACAGAATTCAATTATATAAGTAAATCATTTTCAAAATCTCACCATCATCATCGACGTTATCGTCTTCTTGTAATTCTTCTAACATATTATTATACTCTTGTTGAGCTAGTCTCTTCACTTGTTCGTCTGTTAAGATTGTCAAAAAATAACATGCCATTTAATTTTCAAGCAATTTTTTTTACAAATAAGATTTGTTTATGTTTACCTGGGAGCATATATTCAATATTTTGAGGAACCGTAGTTGTCGCACTATCGTCACATTCTCTAAGTCTGACAACCATAGATTGATAGAAATCTTCAAGATCTCTACCATAAAGCTGTTGCACATAATTTGAAGGCACTAATCCACGTCTTCCATCTAAAAGCTCTCCATCAAAAAACCCATCCTGTATCAAAGAAATATCCAGTTATATAAGATAGAGACGTTTTGTACCACACAATTCTTACATAATCTAACAACCTAGCACAGTGGCACTCATAACTTTAGCAGTATAACCATAAAAATATCAGACACATATGGAATGTACCCAAGTATCCAACAAATGTGTTGGTTATTCAACATTGCTAGTAATTTTCTTAATAATCAGGAACAACTAACAAAAACAATTACGGAAATACAAAACGGACCAATATTTAACAAAATAGTTAGACTACCTACGTATTTAAAAACTTAAAATTTTTACCAAATATTTATACTGGCATTTAGTAAATTTTCAAAATATATTGGCTCTTTTAGAGGTATTTATAGACAAGTGTATTTTTTTTAAATTTGTTGATGATATATTTATATAGCTACTACAGTAATTAATTTTATTACAGTGTGTATTAATAAAACGGTAAATTGAATTAATTTTTGACAAAAACAATGAGTTGATTATACTTGTTTTTGATATTTAATTATTATAATAGTATATAGGTACTTATATTACATATTATCGTTATTGACTTTTGAGTCAATACCGATGATAACAGTAGAACTGCAGTGCGAGTGAGTTCGTGAAATAAATAGACTGCAACTTAAAAAATTCTATATACTTTTTTAATGTAGTAACTAGTGGACACAAAATTTGAAATAGAAGTTTCAAGTCTTACAAATAATATTTTTTAATTATAGCAAAATAATAAATTTTCTTTTAACCATCTAATTTTGTCAACATTTTAAATTCAAACGTCTATAAAAAAACTTGTTCCCATACAATTTTTGTTTTCTTGATTGCAGATAAAATATTTATTAGGAACTTAATATTACATATTTTCCATGCCTTGGATAAAATTAAGAATTCCATACATTTTTTATCTACAAAATATAATTTATATATTTTTGTGATCTAAAAATGTTGTCAACATTTAAATTTAAATACTTACAAAATAAAAATCAAGCTTTTATTTTAATTGATAGAGAAGAAATATATATATTTTAAATACAAGGTAAAAGTTCAAATTGTAAATTTTTTATAGATTTTCATAATCAGCCTTTAAAAAAAAACTAAAAATATTTGAAAATTTAAAATGCCTATTGCCTATAAATAGATTAAAAAAATTATAAATAGTTTAAATATTTCAGTGTTTGCGGTAAATGATAATTTAAGTAATAGTGCAATGTTTCTTGTTTTTATAATTTACGTTTTTTTAATTACTACCAAATGTAAAAATCGTTAGAGAAGAAATTTTTATTTTACGTGTGAATACTAAATACCCAATGTCTTCAAAATTTTAGATTCAATAACTCATAAGAAATTATGTGGATATTAGTTGAATTTTTTTTTTTGATACCAGTAAAATAAAGTTTTAATCTTAAAATTTAACAGGTACATTTATAGGTTAGGGTATCTTACGTAATACGAAGATATATTAATCGCCCAACTTAGGTTATAATTTATAATTTAATACTATACAGCAGAGCAAATTACCCATTTTTTTGTAAATTGCATAAATTGTTAGAAAACTATTCTTCTTCAAAATATTAAATTCAAAATTGTTTATTCAAAATATTTAAAATTAATTACGATAGTAAATAGCAAACAATTTTGTAATGATTGAAAATTAAATAAAAAAGATATTTTCAAAAACATTAGAAATATTTTAATACCTACACATGATTGTAAAACCAATACAATACTCATCGCTCTGCTTAGAATTTACAATAATTTAAAACATTATGATAATAATACTGAAACGTACCTCATCTTTATTTCCCCACACTAAAATATAATCCCCTGCAGTAATTGGAAGTTCTTCTTCGAAATTTTCATTAGGTGAACAATAGAAAGGATCATATGTATACCTGCAATTAAATATTACATAATAATATAAAATAAAAATATTTATAGCATTTTTATTTATTCACCTAGCACAATAAACATAACATTGTCCTTTTCCTGGTATATCCAACATGTCTGGCATTCTCCTTTCCCCAATACGTTTTGTTGAATCCATACTTAACCCTAATGCGTCGTTAATTATGTTATTTTGGTCTAAAAAATAAATTTAATCCTTAGTGATAACTGGTAAGTGGTAATCAAAAATTAAAAATAACTACTTACAATCAATATCTTGTTGAGCGTTGATCATACTGGGAATTGCCGGCATAATCCGTCCTTTGGGTTGAATTCTTGACTGCTGTCCAGTAGCTAATAAGACAGTATCCAATGCTGGAGTCGTAGTAGTAAGCGGTCCTACGGTTGGCAACACTGATGTGCCAATGGATAAGGGTTGATATGTCTGTGTAAGATGACCAGGGGCCACGCGATAAAGCTTCACATGATAAATATATATATGAAATTACAAAAATAAGTACAAAATATTACTTATTACTTTATTAGTTATTAGACATACCTCTGTATATGGATAATTCATATGCGGTGGTACAGAAGCCAAGGCATAATTCGGATCTTGCATTGAACTCGTAGAAGGTGTAAGTACACCAGCAGTCGGCAAACCTAAAATATGTAAAAAAGTAGATTTAAACACAAATATGGCATACTATTTGCACCTTAGCGTATTTACAATAATTAGATTAGAAAATTACTAAAAAAAAAATCTTGAACTAGCAATTCAATTGACTGAGACATGAATATAGGAATGATTTTAATGGAATAATAATTATTAAATTTAAATTTGGCACTGACCAAACTCATGCATATTATATTATATATGCTATTTAGTTAATAAATTTAATGCATTATCGGCTAATTTGATCAAAATCAGTTTGCAAAATATGGAAAAATAATTCTAGCAATAATTTTAGCAGGAATGTATAAGCACATGGACCACATTAATTTCCTTAATAATGTGTTATATGACTACCTAATATAATCATAATGCACTTAATACTAATACACCGTAAATACTTAGGTTCTAGCTATTAATATTGTGCATAATGCTATGATATGATTATATAGTTTAATTCTAGATAATTATATTAAAATAAAGTATATTAAATAGTTGATATATATATATATATATATATATATACATATAAAAGCGTCAGTGCTAGTATAAAAAAATCTAAACATCCTATTGAATATATTTTGTCAAATTACCTATAAGTTAAGCTTATTTGACTATTTTCTTATTGATAAATAATTAAATTTAAAATTAATTTTAATAATCTAATGAACTACTCTTTGAACTATAAGTAAGGCATTTTGCTTTATTTTCTGTCCATGACTTACTGCGTTTTTTCAAGCACGACCGAAGCGGTGCTGTGTTTGAATCCGTTTTATCACTTTTTATTTTGACTTTATGCAGCGGTGCTGTTTGCCCAGGACCCCCGGCAACTGTTTTTTTTATTTTTTATTTTATATATATATATATATACGCATTATTCAAGGTGTTCAGTATATATAGTTAAATATAAAATTGAACAATTCATAGTTCGATTAATGAATTAACATATTATGTAATTTTAGTTTAAAAAAGTTGACATATATATTAAACATCCTGTATTTTATATTTACATTTTATGCAGTTCATGAAACTTGGTTTTATTCTTACCTATAGTAGATCTTGTCTTGTCTAGTTCTGCTAACACCCTATTGTCTTGATCTATTTTCGCCATTATGCGATCGATTTCCGATGGCAAAGTAGATACTCTGCCCCCAATACTTTGTCTGTTGATATTAATTGTTTCCAATACATCTCCTGCAATGAGAGTATTAATTATTGTTGGTGACTTTTGCAAATTATAGCATAACTTCATTTATGTAGGTATTGATTGTGCATAAATAATAATAATTTGTACCTGCAGATTGTAATCTGTGTTGTCTCAAATGATCAGTGGAATACATGTGTTCTAAAGATGCAGGTAAAGAAGAATGATTAATAGAATTCGATCCTATGAAATATAGTAATACAAAATATATACATTAAAGTTTACTGAGCTAGTTCTTAAAGATAGAAGTAGTTTTTGAATTTTTAATATTACGTGTCTATTATATATATCACATACATTATTATTTTATAATAAAGCATTTATTATTATTTTATTAAGTATAATCCCAATTTACTTAGTTCTATACTAGATGTAGTAGATTCTGAGGGCGAGTTCAAAGCCAAATCTATAGACTTATACGAAGTTCTCTGAGTAGACTTTTTGTGATGTTCTAATTCCAACTGCAATTCCTCCTGTTTTACATTCTCTAATTCCATCTTCTTTTCCAACTCTCGAATCTTAGACTAAATTTAAGCAAAATTATCCAATATAAATTATGAGTTATTTATTATTATATAATTATTATATTTTACTTGTAATGATTCAATATGTTCACACAATCTGGATTTCTCTGCATAGTTGATATTAGATGGCCTGTTCTGTAATTCACGCTGCTTATCTTGAAGCTGAACAACGCATTCTTTATAGTCTTTTTCCAACGCTCTCTTTTTATCAGTCGCATCTTGCATAAGCTAATGACCGTAAAATGTAATGCATAAAGATTAAAGAATAATATTTTTTTTTTTGTTTGTACTAAACACAGTAAATACTTGCCTTAAGAATTTCATCTATTTCTTGATCTGCATCTGCCCGGGCTGATGATGAGTTCAGCCCGGAGCCTTTTTTCACCTACGCAAAAATTATAAATACCATATAAATTATAATTTATAAATCTGTATCAAAAAATAAAAGAACTTCTATGTTTAAACATTAACTAAAATTGAAAAAAAAGCTTACATGTTGAAGTTGCAATACTTGTTTGTGTAAATCTGTATTTTGGATGGTTAGTTCGGTATTTTTTTCTAACACTCTGACTAGTTGATCCTCCTGTAACATAACAATAAAATACAAATTTCAGAAAAAAAAACCCAATTTGTAATTGTATTAAATATTAATACATACTATTTATATCTTATATTATGTTAAGCCACACGGTTCGAACCGATAATTTTTTTTCTATTTATTATTTAATTCAACAAACTTTATTTACAAGCTATTGTCTGTAAAAAGGCTAGCTTACTGTTAAAATCCCAGACCTCATTTAGCCAACAAGTGGTTTAAAATCAATAGCATACAATTTATTTTAGTAGTGAAATTTGGGTATGTTAAATGAGGAAAATACTACTAAATAGTTTTCCCAGTTAAAATATATTATATATTAATTATCTTTTATAGTTTTGTAATATTGAAATAAGCTGTCCAGTAATCAAAATCTTAAAAAAATACATACACTTAAATCTACATAACAAATTATTCTTAGTGTCTTTAAAACTCGTAAAAGCATATACGAATTCCATAAAAAATATTTACCCGTTAGATATATTTAATACATTTGTAAATTGTTAAAGCAATGAACTGATCACAAAAATATACACATGATAAATCTGATGAATAAGAAGACAAGATAGGCCTATACCTTTTAGGATAGATGAAGCGTCTATACATACACACAAAGGACTCTTAAACCAGCCCCATTCTCATTATTATTATTATTATTATGTACGTTCTAGATTTTTTCATATTTAATTAGACACTAGTAAGAACCTCTTTTGTTTCATTGTTTTTCCCTTTTATATCATACGAATTGAACAATATATGAGGGGGTCAAGATGTGGTTCCAGACAATGAAAAAGCTAAACACATTGAATATAAATCAATAACAAATTATAACAAATGACACAATATATAATTTATTATACAACTCCCACTCATTTTTTCTCATATCCGATATCTATATTATACAAAACGTTTGAATAATAGTTTCGTCAAATAATCAACCTGGCAACCGATATTAGAGTTCTTTTGTAAATTTTAAGATGGGTAGAAATAGGCTTCAGACACGCTTTACAAAAAAAAGTTTTAAAGAGTGGCGAACGAACCAAGCAAGGCCAGAGCCCCCTAGTTCATTATAATATAATATTAATATACAATAAACAATAACTACCTAAACAAATAATAATATGGCATTTTCTAAAATACGTTTTAAACTCAATAACTGAACCAGTACAAATACGCTCTTCATAAAATCAAAGATTAAATGCGTGTTCTATTTGAATTCAATGATAATTATTTGTATACTGCATAAATATTCCAGTTTTCCCGATGTTTTTTGTTTTTTTTTTTTGTTTTTACTAATTATTAATAAATGAACAAGACATTTTCTATTTTCAATTTTTCTAAGTATCGTCTAGATCAAATATTATACCAGAACCTATCATCAATGGTGATGATTACTCCAAGACGTGATGACGATAAAAAAAATATTATTTTATTGCAATAAAAAATACACATAAAAAATATGGATTATTGTGATCGTTATGGCTTATAATGATCAAACTTTACGGCTAACAGAATAATGTGTTCATCTCGAATTGTTCGTGTACTGTGTATAGGTCAGCTTCACATCATTAGATGCGCGTGAAATGTGAATAAGTCCAGATTAATATCAGGCAAGACATATGCATATATTATATAAATATATAGGTATTATAATTTATCTTTATGATTTACCTGATAGTTAGGTTCAATACCAACCTGTAAAATGAGGGAAGTAAATATGTAAATATGATATTTGCAATTATGAATGTAATAGATATGTAGGTATTGTATTTTATAATATAAAAAAGCATATAAAAAAATAGTACAAAATGATAGGTAGTAAACAATTTAGAGATATTATTAATATTTTGTACTGAATTATGCCTTGTAATAAGGACTAATAGTAATAATAAAAAGGAATAATAATAATAGTAATAATATGTAAGATAAAAAAATAAAAACAATATTATAATCATAATAGCTACATACAATGTAATTTGTCAAAAAAGTAAAATATATAGTAGGTATAAAATAACACATTTTTTTGATACTTGCAATTATGTATATAATAGATAAAGATAATGTATTTTGTCATATATAAAAATGCATACAATAAAAAAATAGTATAGTAGAAATTCTCTGTGGTGATCTATTATAATAGTGTATAAAATAATATTTGAAGGTAACTGGTACATTTGGTTGATGGTGAATGGCAAATTTTTAAAATACCGAAAAGGCGAAAACAGCAATTGAGGGCAATTGGTCAACACCCAAAGGACCATATACAAAAATAGTATGGACTCAGTATTCAGTAATATAGGTACTTCATTAACGTGCTTATTCAAATTGAGAGTCATAGTATACTAATTAAACTAATGTCTAATGTTTGGTGAAACACTGATATTTTCTTTTAAACCAACGTTCCTCAATAACACCTTTTGTTTTATTTTTAACTGTTACCTAAATGTTTGTTGCATCAATGAATACTTAAACACATAAATACTACAATAGTTACCATTAGAAACCTTTTACTCACCACTACTAAACTATTAAAGAATTAGGTACCAATTAGGTAATATTTACCAATTTATTTTAAGAAAATCGCTTTAATCGTGTAACAACTGCACACTGAACCATATAAAATATAACCTAATGACTTCCAAGACAAGCTAATATCATGTATTATTGTGTTTTTTTTGTTTGTTGAACAAAATTAAAATATTTTCACAATAAATTCTATAGTCTGTATTTTTAGCCTTGTTCACTAGGTAATGAATATTTATGGTCTAGTACAACTTAAAGTATTTGTTTGATAACAAATTAAAAAACTCACTAATAGTGAATGCACTAATAGAATTATTATCCAGTGGAGCAACTATCAAAACAACACACAAATGTTAGTTTTACCAACTTCCTTGGTACCGGGATCATCTGGCAAAATTGATTAGTAATAGTTATACTCGTTACTTGTTGACTGAGCTTTAGATCGTTTTCCAAGACTTTTCACAAGGCGAAATAAATAAGGTCAATGAATTATTCAATACATGGGTAAAGACCATGATTAATTAATTTTTCAAAGGGCTATAAAGATCAGCACTAGGAGTAAATATGGCATGCTATGGATTGGAAAAATCATAAAAACAAAGAAACGTGTGTGGTATGTCACTCAGGAGATGGTTATATTTAGGAGTATAAAAATCATCTGCGTATCAGATGCATACCAATAATATTAAAAGAACAATCGCGCTGTTGACAAAACTTGCCTTTTAATAACGGTGGGAGTTAGGGATACAATTTTTCTGAACTATTTCATAACCATTGTAAGAATTTCACTAATTTTTTTTCTTGAGCCCTTATTTGGAAATTGGAATAGTTTATAAACAATTCATTAAGGATTAAAAACCAACTATTTGAGGGGAGCTGGGTAAGTGGCTAACATTTTTAAATTTAAAATTTTCGATTGTAATTTGTTGGTAAAGACATTAATTTCGTTTGTAAATAATTAGTTACCTAAGGATAAAGACCAATTTATTATTCTAGGCGAAGGGCTGGGAAAATACCTTAATTTTTTTAATTTAAAATTTTTGATTGTATCGTTCGTTTGTAAGTTTTTTGTAATAAGTTATAAAAATATTCATTTCGTATGTATTTTTTTTTTTTTTTTTTAATTTTAAAAACACTGCAATACCCCCGTGGTCTTTTTGTCTTCATTAAACAAGGGGGCTGCTGGGGGGGTTTTATAAAAAAGGTTTTTTTTTTTTTTCTCTCTCGGGGTTTTTCCTTTTTTTTTTTTTTT
>PVMI01063693.1:0-12297 GCA_008528875.1 Aulacorthum solani | reverse complement strand
TCGTATTATTTAATGCATGCGAGCCGCGAACGGAACTATGGAGGTGTATCCTTCGTGTCTTTGTAATTTCATATTTTCGTATATTACATACTCTCAATTAAAAATTAAATTACACCACCAATTATTGGCAGTATGAATTATGTAGTAATTTAAAAATTTAATTCTTATTATATATATTTTAGATGTTTCAATAATGTTTGCTTCATAAGATTTGAGCGAAACGTAACAAAATAATACATTACGGAAGTCTGAAGCAGTAAAGACGTAAACAATAAAATATGGGTACAAATCTTCAAACGTTATAATTGTTACGAGTATGATAATTTTAACACATCTTCGAATAAAATTATTCAACCTTCACTGACATAATAATACATTGTAATTTGTGAGAAAATTATGTAGAACTATTCATTTTTATATTTTATGTGATTTTACTACATGCAGGTATTATTTAAATTTATTAAAAAAATAAATATCTCCTTAGCTATATATATAATGTTATTGTAAATTGTAATATATTATATGGGCTATACCCCCATTTTTCTTTTAATAATGAATATATCCAAATTCTGATTCTTTTAAGTATGATGGACTATGTTACCTATATTTTCAAATGCTTAAAATTTGTATACCATCCTGTGATGAGAATATGGTCCTTATACACATAAAACATGTACATACTAACAACTAAAGTCAGAATTTGAGTAAACTCTCAGTAAAGGGGGAAATGGGGGTGAGCATGTTAGGTAAATCAACCTGTATAGTAATATACCGCAAATATCAAATGATACATGTAAAACATCAAATAATAATTAAGAACAGCACAAATATATAGGTACGACATGCATGAATACATAACAATTGTAATTCATTTGAAAACATCTTAAATTGTTTTTTATATGAAGACATATTCTATTCAAAATAATAAGTAAGACAGATACACTTGCAGTTTTACGTCACGTTTCTTGGAGGAACCTAGGTACCTATTTATAAATTCGTGTCTTATGGATTTTAAAAATAACGGGTTCGTGTATGCTACACTTTACGAAATGCACAACACTATTGTACAATGGACACGGTAAATCTATAGTACTTACATATATGCATTATAAGGTAGTAGTACTATACAATTACTCTTAAATTTTTAATGACTATAATTCATAAAAAAAAAAAAAAATAAGAAGAATAAGAATCACATTAGGGAAAGTCTCCTTGAACGTCAATAATAAATTATGGGGTAATTTAATAACTATATAGTTACCTACCTATAATGTTGTAGTTTTTTTTTTAAATAATATTATTACTTATTTAAACTATACACAACTAGTTAAGTGTATTTTACTTTATAATTTATATTTATATATATTGAATGACATACTATGTACTTATGTTTAATTAGAGATGAATATGAAACTCACATTTTTCAGCAATAGAGGATAATAATATTTAACTTTCATTTTAGTTTACCTATTTACAATGTATTACAGAAATTATGATGCTGAATTAAATATCTAAAAAGTAAAATATGATGAATAACTATAAGTGGGAAATATTTAATTACTGTTTAATGTAGATATTATTTTAAAATTTAAATTCCTCTCTGTTTTTAAGCTAACTAAACGAATCTCTTGAAAAATGGAGTATGAATTTAAGTTTTGTAAAACTGAAATAGTCACCTACTTAGTATTTTCTACTTATAGATTTATCGCAGTAAACTGTATAATATTGTTGAATACATAGTAGGTAGATAAATATCTATAGGAGATTGGTATAGCCTATTAATGAAGATTTTTCAACTATATATAAGTAAATATTATTGTTTTATATACCATTAAATTATTTTTTTGGAAACATTGTTATGAAACCGCGTTATTATATATTATATAATAACAATAATCATTTTTAGTATAACGATAGGTAATTAAAAACTATTACCTACTTATAGACTATTCCAATATAATCTAGAAGTCTAATAGAGTAACAAGCAAAATTTAAGAACTTATATTTCTATAGAATGTATGTATCTAAATATATTATTTGTACTGAGATAAATATTAAAATTTTTAATGAATATGAAAAATAAGGGAGACATTTTTAAGAGTACTGTAAAATATTGGTACTCCGGGTAGTAGCCAAATTTGGTGCTTATAAATTATGGTGGTGATGTTCAGGTATCGTATGAAAAGTAAATAGTACATACAAAAAACAACTTCAAGAATTTTAAACTCGAGTGACCGCTGGAAACGTAAACGTAAACAAAAACAAAATATAATATAATATATTATACGATGCACATACTGTATATAGTAGATGTTCGTTGTTGTCTGGAAGTGGTTATATTATTTGTTTATATTATAATTTATAATATTATAAAGTGCGTCACACGCTTAACTGGATTTTTTTTTTAATAAAGTATACATACCATAATATAATATCATCGTAGGCGTTATTGGACTTGATTACGTGAATTAAATTAAAGAATTATGCAAGGAACGAATAACTATAATATATAAAGTATCAGCTGTGGAAAAAATCATCCAACAAAAAATATGCCATACCCTACATAGTGTAAATTAATTAAATAAATTGGTTAAGTGGTGAGTGATGGTGACACTATTCACAATTTATTGTATTGTCTTGGATTCAGTCATATCCAATGCCTTTAACGTATATTTTTAATAATGCAAACAATTTCATCCATTGTTCAAACCATCATTGTTAGGCGTTAGCGAAATTGACACTATCCTAAAGTAATATGGAACGGAAATCGTGTAACGATACTATATTTCATTTAGTATGCCCGTAGATCCGGGTATATTGTCAACCAGATTTTTTTTTATCTCTTTTAAAAATTTTAAATGCACAGGCTACAGGACCACATCGCCGGTTCGCCAGTCGCTACAAACTAATGACCATTAAAATATATATATATAATAATCAACAAAATATGACTTAAAGAGTGATATATGCAATTCTTCGAGGATAATAATCAAGATAACCTATATAGGGTGCATAGAGAAAGTTAAAATGTTTCAATATTCTAATATTTTGTGATACCACTATACCAGTATTACCACTTACACCTGTTATATATTATATAGTATAATGTCAACAACACATGCAGTTGGTATATCTTGTTTTTGCTGCTGGTAATCTCAAAATCCCGACAAAAGTGTTAAACTCAATATTTAAATAATTTAAATATATAATATACTTATATGTCTATAATAATATAATTTAATACTTTGTTTAATAAAATCAAAATATAACAAAAAAGTTTCATAAACAAAATATTAATTTTTTTATTACCTTTTTAAGTTTTAAAATTACTTTGATGTGTATTTCTAAGAACTTGTAAAAAGCAAGTAATTTATAGTAAATTTATAAATTTTTAATAAATATAAATGAAAAAAAATTGTAAAAAATAGATTTTTGTATATATAGATACCAGATACATGTAACTCTAGATATATATAATACATACAATCATTGAAAAATAAACATAACTGTGATATAATATATTATGTATACTAATTTGTAATTTAAATAAGAGCATTTTTTTTTCAAATTCTGACAATAATAAAAATATATATATTTTTATTTTTATTTTCATGCCATTTAAGGATGTGTTCTATAATTTGCAATACATATTTTTACTCGAGAACCGACTTTTTACGATAAATTATTAAGTGAAAATAGTTATTTTAAATGTTGATGTAAAAATCCAAAATTCAAACTAATCGTTTCTGAGTTATAAAACTATATACATCAGAAGTCAGAATTTTTATAAATGCATTATCAAAGAATAAAATGGGTCTAGCATGCTTTTTATAAATACATATATTTAAAAGAACATAATACTTTTTACTTTTTAGTAGACAGTAGGAAGGAGTATAAAAATGATATATTTAAAAATAGAAATTCATTGAGTAAATGTATTGGCATATTGTTTCTAACAAAAATCCAACGAATAATATTTACATCTAATTTAATTGAAATAGCTACATTATTCAATTTAATAAAAATTATAATTTTTATCAGTAATAAATAAATTATTCAAATAAAAAACAATCTATTTTTAAATTTAAAATTAAATGCATACATAACAGATGGAATCGCTTCACAAATTGCATAGGTAGCTTTATTAATATTCGTTTGAATAAAAAATAAAAATTATTTAGCTAAAATTAAACATACACGTTAAAAAAAATCTTATGATCACATATTTATATTATAAAAATCATATTTTCATTGAAAAGTGACAACTTCTAAACTACCTAAAAATATATTTGACATAAATATTTTGAGAGAAAAATTCATAATAAAGATTAAAGAGACGGGATTATCAAAATATTATAATATATATTAATACATTCTGTATGTGCCAAGTATAATTTAAAATACGATGAGTTTTTATTGCACCTACGTGCTACACTAAAATTTTATTATTCTGTAGAATACAATAACTTAATATGTCTTATTTTATATTTGTAATAAAATAAAATATATTTCCTGTTGACCATGATTTCCAGTACCCCCATATTGTATTAAGCTATGTACATAATATGTACTGCAGTTGCCCTTCCGGCAAATCGTAATATTTGCTTATAGTTTATTTTATGTTATTAATCACTAGTGAATAGACGTGTAGGGAACTTGTGTCATCACTCATCAATCATCAACAACAAAATAATTAATAATACGAATTACAACAATGATTGATGAATTTATACATATTTTATAAAATCAAACATGTTTGTTTTATTTAGATTTAATGGGCTGCTTAGAGTTCAAGCAATAACTAATAGTTAATAAATAATGAGTAATTAACTAAAAAGTAATACCTAACCATGATATTATATACAAACATTGTTTAAAATGTGAACGGATGCATTGTGCCCACATAGGCCCATATGGATATGACTATATGGAACCAGTTATCGTGGGAAAACGACATTAAAATTTTGTATTTAGGTCCCTTCGTTTCTCAATAGGTACTCAAAAAACTAGGCAAGAAATAAAACCAATTTAAAACTATTTGAGCATTATATGGATACCATTGTTTAAAAATGTTTTAATTTAGGTTATGTATAAACGAAAAATAATGTTAATTGAACATTTTATGTTTATTTTTAAATCTAGATCTAATGTATTACAGAAACTCTCACTTTAACAGCATAGAATAAGACTAATATTTTAGCTCATTTGTAGACAAATCCAAACAAGCATAGACAGTACAGTACTGAAAATCATTTATCAGTTATCTATGCGTAAAATTAATACAATGCAGTCCGCAGAACACTTTCAAATATATTTATAACATAATATTTTCTTCAATGCCTACCTATTTTTTGTTCTTTACATGTTAATATGGAATTATATTGTTTATATATTAATAAGACATTATGATTTTGATAACATTTTAAAGTGGACTAGCGGAGCTACAAAAAAAATTGGTTGGGTCATTGAACTAATTATAGACAACAAACTAAGTAAATCATAATGCATTAGAGTTTCTACAAAAGTATATAATTTAAAAAAAATTTAAGTAACTATACCACATTTCATAACATATTAAATATTTGAATTATGTGCGTAACTCAGTGATGAGCCAAATGCAATAACATGATATGTACCTACCTATTTAGTGTGATTTTTACTTTTTATTTCATTATTATTGTTGTTAACATTTTGATAATTGTTACCTATAGGCTATATTACAATAGAATACTATACTCTTAGTAGAATATAATATGTTTTTAGGAAATATTTTCATATTCATATTACTCAATGGTATAAAGCAGGAAAAGGATAAAAAAAATCAGCTATCAATAGACTAAAAATAATTAGATATTATAATATTTGAATAGGTATTATAATTTATTGTAATGGTTATGTAATATTGCTGAAGCAATTTTTTTTTCGAGTATTGGTTGATGTTTATTTGAAAAAGAAGAATGCGAGTTTTTTAAAGGGTAAACTCAAATTAAGTAGGTTTATGAACTGTAAGCTAAGGCTCCGAATGGACAGAATTAATCATCTAATTATGTACTTGGCTCAATCGCCCCTATTTGAATTAATCAGGTCTCGGTAAGTAGGTATAAGTGTCACCAGTGGAGCATTTAGGATTTTTAAACTTAATAGGAATTGGATTTTATTAACAGTAGAACCAATTTCCAATTTGATTTAATAATATACGCTAACTCGATTAAATGGTGTACCGGGAAAAATTCACATAATGCAACTACCTACATTTTTTACGGCTCATTGCGTTTGTGCACTTGCATGACTAATATAAATATACTTTAAGTTAAATAAGTGATCAATATTCAACATCACACTTTAATCCGAATATAGGCAATTCAATTGTGTATGATCCTCGTACAATTTTGTATTTCAATAACGATTTAGTATAACTATGTTATATTCGATTATTTATAATAACTGTTTAATGAACAAATTGGCACAATGATCGATACCGCGAATAATCTGAATGTACAGTTAACAGAATAATGATGCCAAATGGTGCAAGTTGGTGTACTCGGTATTTTTCAATCTTTAAAGTTTTTTTATTTAATGTTATAGGTACTTATATAGATTCTAGTTGTATAGTTATCTGAAATAATAATAAAAAAATAGGTATGTTTATTTAAACACATAACTATTTTTCCATGATCTATATAGTATACGTTCTACATACCTATTTTATTTCTAATTTCATTAAAACCAACAATAAAATATTATTTAGCGAATACCACCATGTTAATATATACTTACCAAATAAAAAAAAGTATAGACAGGTAATAGAGTATATATTTATAACTTAATCAGACATTATACGACACTGCAGGACACAGGTACATATTTTCGGTTACGATGAATCGGTAAGAGGCTCAGACAAGTTTATAATTTTTAAATCGTATAAATCTACTATAAAATAATATGCTTAATATGTAAATTATATTTAACTGTATATAGGTATTATTAAAATAAAATCAAACATATAACGTAAGTATAATATATTATCGTGAGTATACGTCTTATAGCCAGTAACAAAATAATATTTAATATTGTATATATAAATATATTATAATCAAATACAAATGTATATTTTTACGAACGAATGTCGATAAAACGATTTAATTTCCAAAAGTTACCTTTTCTCCTCGGCTGAGGAATTCCCACATCGGAATGGCCGACCCGGAGGTCCGGGTCACTAGGAATGCGGCCAAGGGCCATAGGAGAGCGTACGTTCTCATCGTGTTCACTGTTCAGATTAATATATATCGTATATGTACTGCAGCTGACGGACGGTCGTGGCAATTCGTCGTTGTGCGCGTCTTGAAACACACTGATCGTGATTATACGCAACGGAACCGCTGCTGGGGCCGGCACGCCAAGCCGCCGCGCCGAAACTGTTGCGCATGCGCGTCTGTCGGCGGCGCCTGCAATAAGCGCGCCAAGTTCCGGAAAAATCAGAACGGTTTTTCACACACGCACGCGCATGTAAACTATACAGATATATACACAAACACCGCTCCGCACGCTGCACCGAAGTCCTTGACATTTACCACGATCCGCGGTATACCTACATACCATGCAGTAGGTATACCTTATAATATATAAACATACCTAATAGCGCATGCAGAATGCGTAGGTATTTAAAATTGTACATACGAATATCTAGTTATAAATATAAATAAATTATATTTACATATGCTTAACAATAAGTACCTACCTTGTAATAAGTTATAATACAGTATTAATAATGATAATAATAATAATAATAATAATAATAATAATAATAATAATGACAATAATAATATAATAGTGACACGGAATTCACAATAATATATAGACAATATTTTGTATGATTATATTATATGTATCTATCTAATATTTAACGTACTCGTGGATACAGCTGAACTGGTTCACTGCAATGTATATAATAATATGCAGCATTATGCTTAAGTAAAATATGTCGTACGTACAATATTATTGAGTTCAACATCCTTACTAAATAAAAAATACATATAGATATATAAATTTTTCGTGAGTACCTATATCATAATATATATATATATATATGTGTATATATAGTAGGTATATTATGTTTTATGAAAACCATATTTTATTAGTAGATAGGGATACAATATAATTTGTATGTAATATATTATTAAGTCTAAGGATAGCATCATATAAATATTTGAATACATATATATAATCTATATTTGCAATGATTTATAATGTACATAGGTACCTAGTAGGCAATACATTAATTATCAAATTATAATATAGCACAGTGAAATATTATAAACGATTTATTTTATCAACAATGTTTATTCTATAACCCCGACTTCTCTCTATTGCACAATTAATATTTATTGTGTCTGTATGTGAAA
The DNA here is from genome assembly GCA_008528875.1 of Aulacorthum solani. NCBI lineage: Eukaryota > Metazoa > Arthropoda > Insecta > Hemiptera > Aphididae > Aulacorthum > Aulacorthum solani. The sequence goes on along the minus strand of PVMI01063693.1, from coordinate 3,895 downwards.
ATACATTTAAAACTTCTAAATAAATAACGTAAAAAATTTATTTTGTTACCTATAAAATGTAATTTAATTATTTGTATAAAAAATAGGTACTTATTATTTTGAATATGGTATAACGGCTATCATATTATATAGACAGCAAATCATCAATTATCTATAGGTACATTCAGTCATTCAGATCACAATAAAATACACCTAATAAATTGTTATTTTAAAAAATAATAAATTTAATAATAAAATTCACAAATAGTTAATTAGTTTAAACACCAAAATAATAGACATTAATAAGAAATTACCCATAATTACTAAAAAAAATGCACAGCTTTGTGATCTGAATCCTGCAGACCAGTATTCACTATTTCTCCTTTATACTGAGCACTTTTCATTTGCAAAAAAACTTGAAGATCAGAGGAACCATATATTAAATAATCAAGAATATCATTACCGTGAGTATTACCATTTGGTTTGACTATTTGTTCTTGAGCGCTTAAATTACTAATGTCTCTAGGTAAGCGGTTAAAATCACCAGCTAACAACCACGAAGCCTTTTTTCTAAATGTGTTCATATAAGTTCTGATAACATCCAATTGTATTATCACTTCGTTACGTGTTCGAGTTGGTTCCGCATGAATATTTAAAAAAATTTCATCACTATTTTGATAGTTTTGTAAAACTAACCCAATAATAGGACGGTTAGTAAAAGAACGATCGTGACATACATCTTTATGATTGTGTTGACTTGGAAATAATATTATCTCTCTTGCCCAATGTCTACTTACAATAGTTGTACTAATTTTGGGAGTAGCTAGATTATAGAATAACAAAATAATATGATAATTGTATGTATAATTGAAATTAATTGATGTTACTTACCATTGGGGGATGAAGGTGAATAATATATATAAAAAGGCCCGTTTTTAAATTTCGTTTCATTTCTGACTTTAATAAACTCGGAATATGGTTCACATGGCAATTCACTTTTTACGTCAGCAATGAGAAACTATTTAAAAAAATAATTTTTTTTGAATGCATGATAATTATAATTTAATTTAATAAAATGTATAATAGTTATATTTGAGACATTTATAAACTATAAATTACAATATTTAAAATTAAAAAGTATCAAATATTTAAATATATTATATAATAATTATATCAAAATTAAAAATCTTTATACTTTTGGTAAATAAGCTTGTAGTACTGCAGTTCCTGGATTATTTAATTCAACGTTTCCACTTTCTTGCACAAAAACTGAATGTATACGCGGATTGTTTTCCAAGAAATCAAAAACTTGTTTGAGTTTGTAGCCATTCGAATTCCAAGTTACTATTTGGTGATCAGTAACTAAACACGAAATTAAATTATAATTTATAAACTGAGAAATCAACAATAGTAAGACTTTTGTCGCCATTCTGAAGATATTATTTCAGTTTCAAAGATTCAACTTGTAGTTTTAATTTTTTGTTTTGATTCACATTTAATATAATATGTTGGTACCTAAGTAGTTACATAATAAGTAATATTATAATGTAGTGTCTACAGTACGCTAAAAGTCGGCCTTATATACATTTATACAAGTAGCCTATTGACCTTGCAGTTATCATAGCAGGTGTCTTTACAAGTATAGACTATATGGCCAAGATCATTCTACGAAATCAGCAAAATTTTGAATTAATGGTAATAAAATAAACACCACTCTAGTAAAATTGGTAAAATATGATGTAATAAACGTAATAAATCATTATTGATTATTGAAAAATGTATTTCAACGAGTTTAGAGCGATGGTGCAAAAAAATGTGCAAAAATCCTTGTTTTGGATGTTCTATCCTTCCAAAGTTTTCGATTTTCTGTTTTTACTCATGCGCACAACGTTACGGTTGCCGCAACTCACCGAGGCTTTAACGAATTTTGATTTTTTTCTTTTAGAAAGTAGGTGTTTTAAAGAGTTAAGAATAGCACACAACAATATGGTAGATTTATACTTATGAAGTATGACAAGTAGACAGTATATAGTCGTTCGTTATGCCTACCAGCCCCGACTCGACTAACTCGTAAAGTAACAATCTAACATTGTCAGTAACACAAGTGTAGTGGCTCTCTTTGCTTGCCTGCTACAGTCTTCTAATGTCTTTGATAAACACTGAAAATGTATACGTAGTTCGTTATTTTGGTATCAAAAATAATTCATCAATTTCTTCGTTATACATTTTACGTACCTAATTTCTTAGTAGCTTTTCTAATTTAAGATGGTGTAAATTCTCGTTTAGTTTCAAAATAAATAAATATTTTGATAGACTCGTTCGACGCAGTAGTATTTATCGTTGATAAAACTACAAAACGATGAAAATTTAAGTACTTATACCTATAGGTACGTAAAAGTTGAATAAAATTATGATTTTGTGTTATATAAGTATTGAAGTAACTAACTAGGTAGGGCTGGATGATGAGTATTGTGTAAATGTAAAATGTGTTATGTCAGTGCCGTAGCCAGAAAATTGTTTTTTTTTGGGGGGGAGAGGGGGGCACTTAATTTTTTTCTCAAATTTTGCAATGCTAGAATGCCTGATTATCACCTATTACTTTATGGCCCATTTGTTTAAAGTGTTCACTACAGGTCTATTATTTGTATGACTACCATTATAAGCTAACAATTATGGTACCCATATATTTAACATAACAAATATTACTTTATTTTATAATATTATTTGACAAATGGGTTAAAAAAATGTAATTATTAAAAATAACAAATTATTCTTTAATATATTATAACAAAGTAGTAACAATGACCAACTGATAAAAAAAATAATAATAACTTAGTTACAGCAGTTACAGCAGGAGGAGCAGATAAACAAATTTAAATGATTATAATCTTAACAAAATATTTCTTTATTTTATAATATTATTTTAAAAAAAGGTTACAACATTTTAAATATTATTAAAAATAACAAATTATTCTTTAATATATTATAATAAAGTAGTAACAGTAACCAACTGATAAAAAAAATAAAATAACTTAGAACATTTTAATTAAAAAAAAAAAAAGGTTATGAAATTGAGAATTTGAGAAGTAATGTGATAACACCAAGAACAATCATCGGCAATTTATTGTACATGCCAATGAACTATAATCATAGAGCAATAATTAACCGCAAATAATAATAATATCAAATAATATACCATGTCATCATTAACTATACACCACTTGGCACTTGAGCACAAAACATTATAATATAATATGATACTTATAATCAAACCATAACCGTGTTCACAACAAAATTGGAATGCACTTGTATTTCTTATCTGCAGAAGTTTGTTTTATCTTTACTATATTACATTTATGAATACAAATTATAAAATTAATAACTTATTGTTATTCGTTATCATAGATTTATCTTGAATTATATAAATTTAAAAATTTCTGTGCAATGTACTATGGGTCTTTGGCTAACAAAAAATTGTATTATCAGTTAACTATAAGGAATCGTTCTGCATTCGTATAAAAATGAATTTGAGAGAATATTCCTAAGTAAACTTTGGCTAAATTTCCAATTATAAATCAACAATCCAATACAAAGAAAACACAATTATAATTATTCCAAGTTGACCAACACGAAAAAGAAATTCATAAAAATCGCTTAACATTTTACAAGGAGTGATCAATTGCCAACCCCTGAATTCTGACCTTTTCTGAAATATATTCTGATCCAGTGGAGCTGAGTGTTACTATGGATTGCCTATGCGCTTTCCATGATACCGTATAGACATGTTTTATTTTATAAGCCCAAGAATTGGTTCTAATATTCACACCCACCAGCTTTGATACCAAAGTTCCAAGGGTTGTTTTTATATATCTAATCTATTTCCACACTCCATTTATCTGCATGCATACAAATAATT
>PVMI01063682.1:0-10401 GCA_008528875.1 Aulacorthum solani | reverse complement strand
TATAAATATATAAATACATAATACGTATACATGCGTGGGTATAGGTCGGCGTGTAATGTTCTCGGCGTCAAACCACTCAAGACTATTATATACGCATTATTTGACGGGTTGGGTAGGCTTAAAACGTTTTTCGCCCCCTCCGAGTGCACTGGACACACACACATAGGTACTTTACTACACGGCCTAAGTCCTCGTTTATTGAGCCGTCGTCCGATAGGAGTCACCATCGCGGAGCTTATATTATATACGCTACATGTGTATAATATAGTTTAATAGCATTATATATATATTAGATACTTTAATGTTTATACATACATATATATTATGTGTGTGTGTAACGATGGTGTCAAGCATTTACTGCAGTGGTATAGGTTAGGTTATACAACGTATAATAATATAGTAATGCACGTTTATCGCTATTTGACGGGTTTTATAGGAAACACACGACAAGCACATTACATCTTGGTGACCGCCGTCGTGAACTTGTATGTATATAATATGTATTAAGTGCGTGTGTGTGTATAGGTATATATGCAGACGCACTTAAGACTAGGGTAGACTATGATATATATAATATATATATTATATATATATAGTAAGACGATGACGTATGTAATATGAATCGCTGAGGTGGCTCTGCAACCGATTGTCATGGTATACATATTACGAAATTCTTTTTACTCACCTCTATAGTCTATATCTGCATCTAGAAAAAGCGACATCGCATATGGAATATTTTTGGACATCACGAATTTCAAAAACTATTATTTACAGCAAATACAAAAATAATGTATCTGTTCCTTCCGATGACGATATCTCAAGCAAGGACGACTAGTATAATATGTTTAGTTACACCTATAAGCTTTTTTTCTTTACCAGGTTATTGTATACGTAGCTCCTCCGAGGGCGAGCTTACAGATGGGGGTTGAGTACGTCATGTTATGCACCTTTGGATTATTTTTGTCATATAAGATAATATATAATATAGGTAATAGAGCAATAAAAGTATATTTAACACGGTCTGAGAATAGTCAAAAATTCTTATCCCTTCTCCCTCTCTCTTAAAAAATCCAAGCACACCGCCCCATATACTTGTTATTGGTACCTAAATATTTGGAGGCAACGAAAACCCCCTCCGACTGTAAAAATACATTAAAATATAATATACATGTACTTTCTTGTGTGATTTTATGCGTATATTATGAATATAAATCGAATATCGGGCACCTCCGACGTGACTATTATTATTATTAAACTACCCCGTTGTCCGCTCGAATGGATTTCCGGACCATTGCGCTCAGTCACCGGATATTTGTCTCGTAGTGGTGTCGTCGTCCGTGTCTCCGTCTTGACGGGATCAATCGACCGTGTGCGTTTTATACGGACGGGCGCCGGCACGTGTAGGCATAATGACGGGAAATACCGCAGCGATGAGATTCGATCGCCTCCGTGGCTTTATTAACCCTTGAAATTTCCCAAAGACGCTTACACCCTCCCCCTTCCCCAACTTCCCAAGGCAACCCCTCCCTCCACATTATTCGCATTAGTATTATATGAGGCGACAAACGAGTAGGCACTCTTGATTTACTTGGGCGCGCATATCATATAAGGCAAACCCGGAGCAGCAGTTGTAATCGTCTGACCGTAGGGAATGTACAGTTAGGGTTCGTAAGAGCTGCTGCGGGTAGCTGTTTGAAAATTATATCGTATAATAATATAGTTATATGATAATATATCATATTGTTGGGTACCTATACAATAATTGAAACACTTATTGTTGCTTACAAGTCTAGGGTATAGTCCGTCAATGTCGTTTTCAACAATGTTTTAAAAACGGTATAAGTGTCAAACTCATTTAAACATTTCCAACTATGAATCTCATCAGAAATATTCAAATATATAGGCAAGTACTCACAAAACTCTGTATAACGACTACATAATAATTTTCAAAAGTTCAAAACTAATAAAGATATTTTTTTGTAAAATGTTTTGACAGATGACATCACTATTTACATTTCTTCGTAAATAAATTTTTTATCTAATTTCGACTAGGTACCTATTACCTATAAAGTTTTAAGTTTCTTTTAAAATCCTTGTCAAAAATCAAAATAAATGATAAAGATATGTTCTTTAAAATTGTTTTTGCTTAAATTACACATAAATACATAATAAACAAAAATACAAATATTAATCATAGGTATTCGAATTTAAAATAATTTTTTGTAGAGTTTTTTTTTTTATTGACTTAAATAGATAATGACTAAGGATGAGTAATGACCCGGTAAGTTGAACAAACTTTCAAATTTCAGAGTTATGTAGAGCAAAAATACTATACTAAGAACTGAGATGAAATTTTGAACAAAGAGTTAGATAGAAACCAAGAATAGAATGATCGATTATTATAACGTTATATAATAATATTTCAAGAAACATATAATTAAAATCATTTGTAATTTGTGTAGGTATCTACTACAAAACTTAATTTAAAATATATATATCACAACTCATAGTGGAATGACATTTAAGCTGTATTAATTAATAAAGTAAAACAACATCAATATGAAAATGTACATTTTAATAATAAGATACTTTTGAAATCGAGGTGAGTCTTATAAAGTTTAACCATACCTAAGTTTAAAGACATATTTTCTTGAATTCTTGTCTTTTAGTTCTCTACAATGTAACTACTAACTTGTAACAGTGACAATTTCATATTTCATATTTCTAAGAATAACTTCTCAAATAACTTAATCCTGTTGTATGTGACATAATCACTCAGGCCATAGGTAGGTGCAAATATACAGCAATAAAAATACATTATTAGGTATTATTATTATACCTATAAAAGCATATTATATATCATATTATATTACTCATGTATAAACATTACTGGCCACAGAACATTTGCTTATTATAAACTATTTTGATGAATCGTAATTAGTATAGTAATATATGTAATATGACAGTATTACAGTGCATTATTATAAGTGGTAATAGTATTATATGTATCACAATTTACAATAAATTAGTCAACATTGATCATATTAGTTATTGTAAGTTCGATTGAAATATTGAAGTATCCTATATTAAACTTACTTATATTATACTAAACTGAATGCAATTACTTTAAGCTCAATTGGCAATCGGGTAAAAATTCAATGACAGTATATTATATGACCGACGACCGTGTATACAATTTGTCATTGATGATGTTCATAAAAAATTGAGAATATCATAAATTGAAAAGTTTTTTTTTTGTTGATCTGCACGTAATTGTGTGTGGTTTGTTTTCCATACAACATAAAATACATCCGTATCCTGCACCGCATCGCACTTTATGAATAAACCACTAACTAGCACGTCAACGTATGGTATGTTTATATTGTGTACTACTTGATTAAGTTCAAAATCATCCAACCATCTCGTTATGATAGACGTTTTTATGAACAAGTTCAATCGCTAACTAAAAGTTCCAAATTACGTTTGAATTGAAAAACAAAATCTAGTTTTTAAGTGCAATTATACTTATTTGACTTATTTATAGTTATTTCAATTGGATTAAAACTAACTGCTTATTAATAACGTCGTGCACAGCAATAAACATTTTATTAATACAATGCTAAAATATTGAAATTAAGCTTATGGTAATTTTTCGCAGAAAATTCGAACTAATTAAAGAAAATTCACGAGCTTGTATAATGTTGAATAGTTTTCAAAATATACAAACAATCAACTCACTATTATTTGTAAATAAAAAGTACAGTAATTCAACACATTTGGCTTAAATAAATTGTATTAAGTTTCTAAATGTGTTTTTCGAGGTCAACATAACCTTATGTTTTGTTTTAAAAAAATATGCAGTCATGCATTTTAATAAATTAATTTAATAATAAGTAATATTATGTTTATGCGTAAAAATGAAAAATGTTGTTTTTATATTAGGATAATAGGATCTCTAAACATTCGAATAATATCTCCGTGCCCAGATCATCTTTATCTGTTATGTATATAATAAATAATAATTATCATAAGAAATGACGTCGATGTTGCAGCGCGGTGCCTCATACGGGCATATGTTGTCACCCGTTAAAAAATGTATATTATTAACGAACAACCCGGTGGTCGGTCATGAATGTCACACGTGTTCGTATATGTTCCTAAAAAAGAATAGAGAAATAAAACACATCTTAGCCAAAGAGAGATATTCATTATTTAATAATCAATCTCGATTTCAATATCTGTTTACAAGCAATATTATATTTTATTAAAATATTAAATAGTTCACGAAGAATTTCACACGAGAATTATTTGACGTTCGTCGTTGTGTTGGGCACTTGGGTGTAACGTCACACATGCCTACTCATAATCGGATACCCATGCGACAACTTTACACAATTACATCAAGTATTAAATTGCTTGAAGTATTTAACTAATATTTCACCGTGTAGGTACCACAAACCCGATTTCGAACCATTCGTGTGGTCATAAGATTTTGTTTTGCTCTTCGCGATCGGTGTCAGAACTATAATACATTCCTTACGCCCATACAAATGATTAGCTAGCATCATTCATCGATATTTATACATTTCAGTACCAATATATGTACACTACATTCGCCTATCATATTATATTTTAGTAAATGCTTATAAAAAAGAAAGATTTTTGGTGAATTGACTAGACAAAAATCTCAAATACACTAATACAATCAGTGGTGAGTGTATAATAATTATTAATGTAATTCCATTATGTTGCATAATATAGTCATATTTCACAATATACACAGTTCATATGTATATATATATGTGTGTGTTGTCTATGTATTAGATACTTGATTACTTGGGGACAACGCCTTTATTGAAATTATTTTTATTTAAAAAAAATGAAAATACATGCATAACATGATTATGTTAATCAATGATTGCTTTTGTTTAGAAACCAGCTGTTATGTGTTATACTGATTACATTTAAACACATAACAAGATTATCAGAACCGTTAGCTTAATAATAAATGATGCCATAATGTACAGCGTATATTTGAGAGACAGAACACAATATTGAGGACATCGGACATGTGTTTCTTTCATGATTATCGTTTATTCAGATATCTGGATATATATATAATATATATGTATATCTTATATTAATTATCATAAGTTCTGGTCGTGGTCGTTCCCAATTATACTTAACGACCGTCAACCGGCAACGTAAAATGTGCGAAAACTGTTGCATTATTCATTTTCTTGATATTATTATTCCTAAAACCCTCTGATTCGTATTATTTTAATATGAATTTATGAATTAATCTACTTTACGACACTAAATAATGTAATATAAATATACACTGCCATTACTTGTCACATTTAACAGTATGGGTACTTATAATATAAATAATTAATGTATATAATACAGTATGCAATAAATTAGGTACCAATAGTTTCATACTTTTTTTTAAATTTACAAATCAAAATATCTTTGTATAATAATCAATCTGTTATCTAAATAAATGTATTTATATGCACATTATGAAAATTAATTACATGCCCATTTGACATTTTGATCTTTCATAATCTATTAATTTTTCAATGTAAAAATAATCAACAAATATTAATTTTCTATCTCTTTAAACTATAATTGATTTTCTTATCATAACTGGCTAAATTGTTTAATCATTTCTAACAATTTAAAATGCATTTAAGTCAAACATTCACGTGCAGTCGCAATTCAATCCCATAATACCATAATACAAAAACAATTTGAGTAAATGATTATACTTCAAAATTAATTTGTTCAATCAATAAGCTATTTTCCATGTCTTTAAACGTCTATATATCGTGTATTATATTTTTTTAAATCTTGAAATGGCCAAAATACGTTTTCGTATTAAAATTCAACAATAATTATCATTGGAAAGTCATAACTAACACAAATAAATAAGAACATAATAAATCATACTCTCAACTATACTTAGTAAGTACTTTAAGAACCATTATACTTGCGAATAAGAATAAGTAAAGCATTATTACAACGTAAGGAAATGGATAATATATAGGTAGTCACCATTTTCAAATGTTATAATATATTGGTAAATAATATATCTTGCTACATAACTTTTTTTTTTTTTGGATGTTGACGACAGTCAATCGTTTTTATTTTATCTTTTCAAATGTTACTTTATTAAAACACATTTTTACAATAAGATAAATCGATAAATCGATTAAACTATGTACACTTATGTACCTATACTGTGTTTTTGTTTAAACCGAATAAGTATTATTTAATGTTGTGTTACGAAAATGACTTTCTGGCATAATATACAAGAACCACTGTGCACTGCGTACTTGGGTGCAAGATCATTTACAATATATTATTATAAATTATAATAATTTATAATATATCGAAACCTAATGAAAATGTGATGTAATGAGGAGACGGCAATTAACACCACACCGACCCAGATACGCATATTATTAAAGTTTTTATTTCCTCTGAATTGCCTGTTGTAAATGGTATTATAAAATAGTTGTCTAGCACGACACGAGCGAGTTATGAAAACAATGACGTTTCATCGGGGCCACGAGTGGGCGCTAAAAAACTATACGACATTTTTACCAAAGCAGAGGTCGCGGACAGCCGTGAACGAATTAAATAAATAAATGCATTTGTCACCACGTTCGGTGCACGTAGTTCTTGCGTTTTATACTTATCGTCCAAAACCACAATCTTTTCAAAAATATAATAACAGAGTAATATTATATATTGTTAACAATCAACGTAAACTGATTAGTTCCTCTTCTGCATAATATTAATAGATTATAAGTTACCTCCGTGTGTTGTAAATGTGTAACAAATACAAGAACAGTAGGTACTACTTCAGTTACCTTCTGCGTTTATCGTGTAAGGTATATTATTTTATTGGACTTGAAAAGGAGCGAAAAAAGAATCCCAACAGACTGTGTTACTGGGTATCCGACACTGAATTATATTTATTTTAATAGCTTCATATTATTTACACCTTTATTATAAGTTAAAGTCGATCCAGAAATGGTCCCAAACCTGCATAAGAGCTCTAACAGTCACATGTGTGAATACATTTTTGAGCAATCAACTTTAAAAAAGACACATATTTATAACCGTCTTAATCCTGTACAACAGACGTACGTAGTTATAACATATAAGTCATAACAAGGTATAATACATTTCTTGGTGGATTTTTTAAGATAAATTCTAATTGACATTTTATTATTTACTGGTCAATTCGTCTATACATAGCTAGGAACCTATAATTTACTCGTGTAGCGTAATAATTATATATATCCACCACATAATATTATATAATAATATATAGGTTATACTTATACCTAGCAATAATCCCGAGTTTAGATTGAAAGACAATAATATAATATAATATAAAATACAACTATCCAGGTATTAGGATATTAGGTACACAAAGTGATCCATTTAAGAGCTCATGCTCAATATTTCGAAAAGTTAGTTAACTTTTTTAAATGACAGCAAAATTTTCAATTTCATATTCCTAATTAAAATATTCTTTGGAGTATTTCAATTTTTGATACATCATAAAAAAATGTGTAAACAATGTTGCTTGGGAATGACATAAATTATGTAAGTATGATACTTGAGAAATTATGAAAACGCTGAACGACTGAAGACACTTAAATGGATCATCCTGTGTACTATAGGTCTAGAGTTTTTTATAAATCGTTATTTTCTTTTGCTCGTTTTGCAACTTGATTATGTTAATATAAAAAATATATACATTTCTTACCAACTAAGTTAGTTGTAATCAAACAATTTTTATATTTGAAAATCCGTTTTATACATACAAAATATAATATGTATATGAAATCAATAAGCCCCGTTTCTAGCGAAAAGTTAATTATTTATAAGTAGAATTCAACGAATAAAAAACTCTAAAAAAACATTTTAAAAGTAAAAAATACCAAACGAGATAATAAAACTAAATAAAGGGTCGTGTATTAATCCTACATAGACACATATAGTATGAAAAAAAATGTATAGCTGATCTGTATATTGGAACAATTGAAAAAAAACAAATTCCCATCACTTCCAAACTCTAGTCATAAATATTTAGAAACAAAAAGTTGAATTTCCAATCCGCTCATGAAAACTTTAATATTATTATAAGTTATAAGTTAAATAACTAATTAACAACTCTTTAGAATCTTGTGTAACAAAGTATTCGTGGTTCCAGTTGTTAAATTGAAAATGTATCTACGTTTTCGTTCAAAAAAGTAAAAACTTAAAAAATAATAACGATAAAAAATTGTAAAAATATAATTTTTTTCTTCGAAAAATCTTGTTAAATTGTGAGTTTATAGACACTTAAATGGATCACCCCCACTTCGTGTTAATATTAATTGTCGTTTTCGCGGTGTTTCAGCAGACGTTAGCTTGTGGAACAAGAACATGGGACAAAAGTGGCGGAAGATCCGGCGTCGGTGTTCATCGTTCAACACGGGCACCGGCAAGGACAAATCGGCGGCGGTGGACGGGCCGCTGTTGCCGCCGTCGCCATCGTCGTCGAACGATTCGACAGCATCGCTGTCGTCACCAATGACGGCCTCGGCCACAGTGCAAGACATGTTGCGCACCCGACTGAACATGCTGAACATCAGCTACAAGCGCCGGCCCCAACTGCAGCTTTTCGGCAGCACGCGCCCGTCCAGCCTGGCTCCGGACGCGTCGTCCACGTTTTACGTGCCGTCGCCGTTGTTGGGACAGGACGTGGACGCCGCGGGCCCGTGTTCGCTGCCCGTCACTTTCGACCTGTCCGCCGACCACCGGCTGCTGCAGCCGTCGTCTCTGTGCCGAGTCGCCGAGACGCCTTCGTCCTGCGGTTCGTCCGGCCGCGGGACCGCCGACGACGGCGCCGGCAGTGACCGGTCGTCCGTGTCGTACAGCGACCACGGTTACAACAGCATCGTCAGCACCGTGACAGCCTGCACCGGATACGACGCCGACCGGTGAGTACGAAAGTTTATCGATAAGTCTCAATATTATGTTGTTATATAGTTTATCGATTACATGCATATAAGGTGTTAGGTATATTGCAAGGGGGGAGGGGGGTTTTTATTACAAAAAAACTGTTAGCATAGGCCGTTTTTTGACGAGGCTACAGTGGGATATAGGATTGTTTGAAGCAATTGCTTCATGTCTGAAACGGGTGTGTGGGTGTGTGACCGGATCCGGGTGGTTGTATGTAAGACCTCAACTGCACAAATATCATGACGATTATACTTGATAATTACTAATGGCCCCTGCTACCTATTTTGGTTCAACGAAGGGGTGGTGGTAAAAATATTCAAAACATACAATATGCTTCAAAGTCTCCAAAATTTCATCCCACCACTGGAAGGTTATATTATGCCTGCATTTTATTCTACATAATATAATATCTGGAACGAGAACGGTTATAAATATTGTGGTATCAAATATCCGATTTCCGTGACCCACGTTATTTACGAAATGAATTTAAATATTTATCTATAATTCATTTTTCTCTCGATATTAATATCTGATACCCATTATACATACCATAAGTCCATACATAGACATTTAGCATGTGTTATAATTATTTAACTTTTAAAGCACTATTTAAATCTGCGTTGGATGTATCCTGCAGCATATCTTGTACCGCGAATACTCATTCTATACCAAATAATATGAAATCTATTAACAAATGTAAATGTTTGAAGAAAAAAAATGCATTAATTATTTATCCAAACGGTTTTGAATACTTGAACACAAAAAATGTTATCTCAGGAAATATCGTGGGTTAATGTATTATTTTTATTTCGACATTGTATAAATTTATTAAACGCGTTTCAAGTTTTAGTTACCTAGATTATTTCGTCCATTACACATATTTTAATCGACCGATATCTGTATTTTGATCGTTTTTTTCTTGTTTTCCATTCAAAGCATCAAAACATTATAACATTGTGTGTTTTTGATTAAATCGTTGTCGTCTGTTGACGCATAAGAGTCACTGTTTGACTGTGCAATGTGAGTGAACTTTGAGTGGCTATTACTAGAGAAAACAGGTTTATTATGATAGTGATTCATACATAAATTAAAAAACACTTTGAACAATTAAGCGTAAATGTGTCCAGTATGTTAAGTAGATTAGAAATTGTATTATTTTATCGATATAAAACACTATTTAGAAACAAAAATCATCAGTTCTAACATAAAAACAACGATAAAATTAATTGTACCCGAAGCTGTGGTTGGGTACTTGACTGTATGATCATGTATAGGAGAAACTCTTAAAAATATCTAACAGAAATCCCCCCCCCATCGCAATGAAAATAAATGGACAAAAATAATTTAAGTGTAAATTTAAAAAATAATAAAAAT
>PVMI01063654.1:4456-14831 GCA_008528875.1 Aulacorthum solani | reverse complement strand
GTGGCTAAAAAGAGAATGAATATAATAAAGAAGTACGCACGTCAATAAAAATGCATCAATCAATTAATAAAATAATAATAAAAAATTAATAATAATAAAGGATTGGTGATAACGCAACCAGTCAATATGTAAAATATAAGATATAAAATATAGCAAAATCGCTGCAGTAAATAAAATAAATTTTTTTTTTAATTATATAATATCTCAGCAACAAATGAATACCTGTTGGAAGAAAATAAAAATTAGATATACCTCATATGAATAATTATTTCGATTTTTGTAATTACATACCTAGAAATTTTTCTGTTTTGTAATTTAATAATTGCATCGTCGATTGCTCTATGACGCTTGTTTGCTCGGTAATCCTTTGATTTTTTTGGAATATAACTATGGCTAAATTAACTAAAATATTGGAGGAAAATGAATATAATTTTGGTCAAAAATAATGTGGAGGAAAATCTAAACCAACCTTTTTTTTTGAGGAAAATGGACAGTGGAGGAAAACGGTATCTCATTTTTGGAGGAAAATGGTCCCTCCCAAAAAATGTATATTAACATAATAGACATATTATGAACATTGTAGTGCCTGAAAATAACCAAATGTTCATTTTCCAATAACGCTGCCGTAAGCGGATTTCCCACTAATAAGGTTCAATCTATTCACCAGTGGTGGCTGATAAGTGGTAACCATATAGATACACACAATTAGAGGACATGTGTATACAATTTGCATAACATTTTAAATCTTAGGTATAAAAATTTTTTATGATTTCGACTAATTTCGTAAATATTTAAGTTTTAAACACTTCTAAAAATTGTGTCGTATGTATTTTTGTCATTATTAATATTATTAAATAAATACGATTTACGAGGTACTTATTTTAATACGTTTTCTTGGTATTTAACCAAGAAAAAAGTATTTTTTCAACATAAATTGAAAATACTTAAACACTTATACTTACCTAGTATATTTTAAAATGGCCTTAAATTGTCTTTAAAAGGTCGTTTTATATGATATTATCTAAAAAATGTTAAAACGACACCTACATCATTTAGTGTAAATAGTATATGTCAATGACTATTAATTTTTCAATTACTACAAAATAACTAAATCAATTTTTAACGTTTTCTTTTATCAATAGGTAACCTACTTGAAATCGATTTAAAAGCCCAATGAATTTATTTTTGCCGTATTTTTAAAGTATACTATTTAAACAAAATAATGGAACTATTTTCCCATTATGTTAAGTAGGGTTTAAAATTTAAATGTCTATAACTTAACTTATACGTATAGATACTTATTTTTAAGCATTTATAATGGTGTGAGTACTGATCGGTAAATAAATAGTATACATACTAAGAAAAAGAGATCATTTATTATTATAATTACGATCAACATATTAGTACAATTATAATTTTATGAACATATATAGAGTTATTTATATATAATACAGATATTACCTTTATTTATACATATTTTTTTATAAGTACTTAGTTTATAATACTATAGTGTGGTGTACACATGCAATTACTCCAAATCAATCAAAAAAGAGTAATAAATATCAATATGGTAATTTATTGGTAAAAATATGACTAGGTTTTAAGAGAAGTAATGAATTCTTCTCTAAACATTTTGTTTAAAAAAAAATATTACTTACATAAAACAACCATAACAATTGATATTTTTAAATTAAATTAATTTGTTTTTATATAAATCATATATTTTATTAGAAACTGGTACAATAATTTTCTACAGCTCTAAAAATATTGCTATTTTTAAAAACCCTATAATCTAGTTATATTATAATATATTTAAATACATAAAGTTATGAGTTATGACTAATGTTTGTTTGGATAAAATAAAAATATAACAAATGACAACGATACTTATAATTCTTTAATTTGAAATTAAAGTTTTTAAAGTAAAATAAAATTGGGCTCTAAAAAAATATACTATGATTTCAATAATATGCTGCTCTTCGATTAGCTGGTTATTAAAATAATACTACGGATTTTAAGATTTACTCTACGTAGGTATTTCATTCTTATACGATTATTCCTAAGTCACTAAACACTTTTATGTGGGAATAAAACAGTCACCTGAATGATTTGATTAAAAAAAATAAAACACGGATATTATAGGGTTAAATCTATAAATCTATTAATGTATCTATGTAAATAATAAAAAATCACATCGAAAAAGTAATGTATTATATCCTAAAGGTTATAGAGTATACTGTCGACTTTAATACAAAAACTGAAAAGCTTATAATCAATACCAGAGATTTATCCAATACTTCTATGTTTTTAGTTATATTTATTTTGAAACCAAAATTAAAACTCTATCAATCTTAGTATTTTTTAGTATTATTTTATGAAATTGGTAAGAAAGGCCTAAGGTATCATGAATATGACTTTTTAGTTCACTTGTTGATCTTTAAAATTGGAATCCGTCTCCATAATGTAGCCTGCTGGTATGTGTGGTATGTTGGTAATCAATTATTAATTGAAATCTAGGTACTTATTTTAGTACCTATTATAAGCATACCTACATATTTTATGTAGTCTTACATTTTTTACAAGTATATATAATATTTACTGGTAGAACCGTACCTAATCTAACCTCCCCTATGTATAAACTACCCACACCAAAATATATTTATTGAAAATGTGTTAGGAGTAGGTACCTATGTATAGTATACTACTTGCAGATTTGTATATTTATCTTGGCTTGCATAAAATGCCTAAGAAGTGAAAAGTTTCAAAAAGTTTTCTTTTGTTAAAAAAATGTATTCTCTCATTCGCACGCATACACACATATATACGTACACGCACTTATATGAATTCTGAATATTTGATTCAAGTGACACAATATTTTAAATCATGAAAACATAGGTATAGTTTTGTATTTTGTGTCTATATAAATTAGACGAATGATTAAAAACTATATTTTTTTTTTATACAAGATTGAACATTAAAAACTATTATATTACATTTTAAATACCAACCTAACTGAAAAATAGACCACGTTAGTAATTATCTAATATCAATTTATCGTATTAGTTACTTTAATAGTAAATATTCATACATTTTTATAAAGGCGATAAACGATGATGATTTCTTAAATTTTAATGAGAAGATTTTTTTATCACAATTTTACTATTATAATATTTTTGATTCATTTATTTATATTATAATTTACTACATTTTTATTGGAGACGGATGAGATCTTACGAAGTGAGTTTTTATAATTGTAAGCTTCTTTGTTTTTTGCAGATATCAAAAAATTAAACAGCATTGAAATTCTTGGATGAATCTCTGTAACTATGCATTTTGAATTAGTATTTACAATATTTATATTTTTAAAACTTTTTACACGAATACAATATTATTAAAAACAAATTTTGGAATACAGTTTTGAGAATAAAAAATAAATAGAGGGGAAAAATTAACTTCATGGTCATAGGTAAAATACTATTTACCATGTTTATCCTTACTCACTCATGATATGGTCGAAAAGGTAAACATAGGTATATTTTTCTAGTAGTTAAGTAGCTTATACAATATACCTACATAGTATCAGTCCTATTCTAATTGTTGACTTAAAAAATAATAACAACATTTCAATAATAATAATGAATAACACGATAGATGACATCAAAGTGAGCATTTATTATTTTATTTAACTACCTAGGTAGGTACTTAGTGTATAATAATGTCAAATCAAAAAAAATAGGAAGATGAATATTATAGAGGCGATTGAATTTAAACCGAGACTTATTATTATATTTCTCCTCATCCGAGGGACCGTGTCGATCCTTTCACGGGACAGATCGCTATCCACGAAAGTTTGTTTTAAAATATAAAATTAAAGAATATCATTAGAACAATATCTATTTACCACATAGCCAATCATACGAGTCATGTCTTATAGAAGATACATAATAATTTAAAAAAAGGTAAAACAACGTAACATTATACTTATATGATTGATATATCGATGTGAATCTTCCTTGAGCGTTTTCTAGCCCATCCAATGAATTAATTGAAGTTTCAAGATCATCTCAGATGTTGAACATGTCTTGTTGGTTGACAGTGGCGTATGTGACAGTGGCCGGAGCTAACACCATAGATGCTCCCATGTACTGAAAATAAAATTCAGACATAAAAGTACAATATGTAATTATGATATATTATATAATACAGTCCTATGGTTTAAAACCTTTTTTCTTTCATGATCCATTTTGGTAATTATAATTTTTTTTCCTCTCATGTCGGAGTTATTGGGTTAGAAAAAATTGACAAGAAATAAAAGACATTGCACAAAATTGTCATAAGACCTACTATACATGTTTTTAAGATTAAATTTTTTTTATATAAATTATTGAAAGTCAGTTTATTGTGACACTTTAATTCTGAAGCTTACGAGATCCAAAATTGGGTTGTGACTCGCTGGTTGATACACCCACACCTGTCGCATAATATATATGGCCGGGAAACATTTGTATGTATATATATATGCTAGTCAAATATGTTTAACATATGTCGTTTTTCCTAAAAACGTATAGATAAAAATGAATATTTCATAAACACGATCGCACAGTGGCCTTGCAGCACGACTATACTATTTACTCCTGTATCTATATTATTGAAAATTGAGGTAATAAAAAACGTGTGCTATTATGTTATAGCGAATCCCAGATAATATTTTCTTTCACAAACTCAATATAAGAATGTGAATAAAATAGCACTTGGGTCAGTTTAACATACTCGTGTACCAATAAATAGTCAAACCGCATAATATTACAATAAATTTAATTCAGTTCTATTGCTTTATTTTCGACCTTATGTTTTCAATGCTTCTTCGAAACCATTCGAGTGTTTTATGTTTTTTTATGAAAATACAAATAACTATCATCCAATGCAAATATTTTATGTTCATCTATAGATTTAGTGCGTGTATGCATAAATATATATACTTTTGATATAGGCCAAATTAAATTCACTGTAACTATGGATAGACATTATTCTTAAAATAATAATACCAAGCAGCTAAAAGTCAAAGTGTCCTTCATTTTTATTCGTAGGCAGGAATGTATAACTCAAAGTTTCTACAGTCATGGTATTTTTTTTGCTCGAATTGTTAATACTAATATTATATGCTATTATACACATTGCTCATGCATTACTTTCAATAGAATGACGCTATAATCTAAATGTATGTAAATAAAAGTTAAAATGAATAAATGTATGTAGGTAACTGCACTTTTGTGTATATTTTTTTAGCGTATTACACTAATTTATTTTACGTTCAATATATGAAGATATTGTTTTCAATATTTGTTTAAGGAAGAAGTGATCATCAAAAATGTATGTCCTCACTAAAATGTAATTTATATTTAAATTGAATGTAAAGAATTTTAAAGTTGAAGTATTAATATTGAAAAAATGATACTTCTTTTGTAAATTATGGAATATTTTATTTTCTATTTTGCTGCAGTAGGTATACTATATATAATATATATATTACTTATTGGAAATAATTAGGTAAAGACTTTCAGAAACCAATATTTTCCGCAGTGAGAGCATGACTCTTATAATGTAAATATAGATAACAATCGTACTACGACACAATTCAACAATTGTATCACGTCGTAGTAATATAGTTAAAGATCTTTATTTAAATCAGTTGGTTATTACTGTTGGATTATTGAGAATAAAAATGTATACATATTAAGTTCTTACGCTATAATATTGTTATTATTGCAATTTCATTATTTTTATGTTAAAGAACCTTAATTTGAGTCCATACCCTATATCGAGTAATTGTTTTATATTAATAAAATAGGAAATCACATTTTCAAAAATAGTAAAAAAACGTCAACGAAATGTTTAACAAGATTTATCAACTACTCTTGCACCTTTGCCAAGTACTTAACATTTTGTTATTTTTTTGAATTGTATTTTCGTTTAATGTTAAGAATCTGTAAATCATCATAGAATATATACCATTAACCTCGAAAATAATGTACACAATTTAGTATAGTCTTAACTCCTACTGAATTCCACTCAATTATGGTATATAAGAACTTACAAAAACTATATATATATACTTTAAAGCATTTTTTGAACTCTACTAGTCACGCAGCATGCACAAATATGTTAAATGTTTAAATCTAAGTTTATTGTGCTCACTGCAGGATTTCCTTTATGTTCCTGTTTTTAGAGTGCTATATTTATGTGTAAAGTAGGAATTTCAATTTTCGTCAATGAACATAATTTTTTCCTACGGAGCATCGTATAGGCAATTTCGTTACAGCTCCGTGTAAAATTAAATTGTATGAATGTACCTACTTCCTACCTAATAATATATACCCCATGTATCAAAAATATATTGAGTTTATTTATGTTTTAAAATGTATTAAACTGAAAATCATATATATTTTTCATAATGTTAAAATAAAATCGTATTTGAAAAATAAATATAGTTATTAGTTTGCTTGTAGTTAATGATACGTAGGTATGCATATTATTATATTATACGTTTATACATTAATAATAATATATATTTTATTTATCTTTATAAAATGTTTCGCTGAAAAAAGTATACCGTGTAAATGATCCTTTTTCATCATTCATGCAAATGAGTAGCTAATATTTTTCTTTTTCCGATTGAGTCAGTTTATTTAGTTTTCTATAGTTTAAACTTATTCAAACTTAAGCGATTCTTGGGATGGCACACATCCAAAGGAACTCAATTTTGATACAGGGTTTACTTAGAGATAAAAATGATTTATGATTCCATTTTACTTTGGTTCTAACACGTGTTGTAGATTGATTTAGGCTTCTTAAATTACAATTTGATAAGTGGTATTCCACTTGTGTACTTAGTTTTTATGTAAATAGTTGCTGTACCTTTTATATATTTTGTGTTTCAATTTCAAACACACAGTTTGTTTTTCAGTTTATTTTTACCTATAATGCATTTTAATTTAATAGGTAAATAACTGTATATTAGGTAATAATTTTAGGATTTTAATTTTTTGGTAAAGGTTTTTTTAAATTTATTATATCGATGTGATATGAATATAAATATAATAAACATGGTTTAACATACAAATTAAGACACTAATTGTACTAAGTATTACATTATTTCGTAGTAATAAATCATTAATATAATATACTTTTTTTGATGTTTATAGTTTTATTATAATATCGTTCTCCCGATTGTATATTGTATATACACACACACACTCAGTGAATCAACTTATGCATACGTATAGCTGAATATTTAATAATTGCGTATTTAAGGGTAATTTATATGATTGTGAAAGGTTTCAGTACGTTGTGTGAGAAATTTAAATAATAAAAATGGGATTTCATTATAATATGTTAGGTACTCTTTATAAACCTACTATTCGTTAAAAGTAATTAACCTGAATTAACCCTAGAATTTAACTTCTGGTCACTAATCGCGTTAGGCAATTTTAAACGAGTTCGCACGGAACTAATCAAATAATATACCGCCCAGTGCATCGGGAATGACAGAACCGGAACGAGAAACTAACCTATAGCTATTATTAGGTATATTATGTTATTATTTTTTTGATGTATTTTTTTGTAACCATTGAAAAGCTTTTAATATTTTCGCTGCCCATCTAAATATAGAAACCGTATAGTTATTACATTACTCTTTTTTCATCCTCATCCTCACATTTCATATAAGACCACATTACAATATTCATATTTATAAATTGAAGTTTCTATCTTGCTTTTGGGGTTTAGTTATAACGTCCTATAAAGTATATATTATACTCTTTTAATAACGTTTTACATTTTATGTATTGAGTAGAATATCACGCGCGTCCCGTCATGGACCGATGGATATCACTGATAAAATAAAAAATAAAAAAAACTAATGACTAATAACATTTTCAAATATATTTGATTTCTGTCAAAAAATAAAGCTAAACGATCATGATTTTTTTCGGTGATAACCAAGTACACAATTAAAAGTTTAAAGGTTTAAACCAATTATGATTAAAACCTTTTATTGTTTATTTTATCAATACTATTCATAATGTGTGGTTTTTTCAATATTAAAATTTTGTGTTGAGAGCTAAATTTCTATTTTTGTGTTTTAATGTTAAATAATTTTTAAATGTGGTTATGAAAACTCGTTTTAAGAGTAATCAAATAGGGTGTACACAAATGTATTATATTTATACAATATTCTACACAATATTTATAGACATTTTTATTTGTATTTGTTAATCATAAGCATCAAGTGATAGTGTTACATTATTGTGGTTTTTGTATTGAGTTCAATATTTAAGTACATATAAGTATTACATTACTATTTTTTTATAACATATAATTCAGATACGCCTAAAAATAAAATTAATATCAATGGTCATAAATTGATAGGTACCTATAATACTGTATAGTTTCAAAATTAGAGCAGATTGTGGGGAAGTATCATTTAAAGTCAGTGCTAAATGGGATACGGACTTTTTCTAGTATAGATATCTAGTATTTCTCAGGTATTTTTAAATTTTTTTTTTGTTCTGATTCTGATCCCGACCCCGGTTTTAGATAACAATATAAACAAATATACATCAATGGTTAAGATGAGAGTCTTGGTTAAAACTAATATCAAAGGGTACCGAACATTTTTTAAAATTTGTAATCTTCAGTATCTGTTTAATTTTTTATATATATTTATATACATACGATAATGACGTATAAAATATAATACATTATTGCCGGGTTGCATAAAAAATTTATTAATTTAACGGTCCAATAAAATTTAATGGGTCAATCATGAGCCACTAAATCATGTTTAAAGGACCATTAGGTCACTATTGATTCGTTAAATTCTCAGTGGTTGTTCATGCAACCCGGCATACATGTATTAATGTATTATAGGTATATCAAAATAAAATATAAGTAAGTATATTATACTTATATAGTCATTTACATTTAAAGATTCCACAAAGAATTATCATCTCTAATCAAAAATAATAGTATATTAAAACACTCGCCTTATATATGATAAACATTTTCACTGATGTAAAAACAAAATTAATTATTATTGTGAAATCCAATATTTTTCATTTAAAAATATCGGTTTTAGTTTCAGTTTCAGTTAATGTGAAATATTTGAATTTGGTTCTTGTTTCCAATATTTTAAGGATTTTTTTGGCTATAAAATTGGTTAATTTCGGTCAGGTTAAAGTCCTTAGTGCAAAATGTAATAACTTAATCAAATAGGTGATCAAACAATTTAAATTTAATGCAATTGAGTTATCTATTATTTGAAACTTAGTTTTTCTCAAATAGTATACAGCCACAGCATTATATCGCTCTTTTGCTGGTCAAAACATATTTTTAGCTTCAAGTTTTTCAAATGTGTTACCACAAATATAAATATTTATAATGCAAACATTTTCAGTAAAATAAAATCTAGAAGTGAAAATTAGTGGTATGAATTCTAATAGGTATATCTTACTGTGGATATAATAATAAAATTACACAACTTTCAAAATGTACTTATGCAAACAATACAAGTTTAAAGTCTATATAATCAGTGCCTTGAGATATAATTTAATTGTGCCTCTCTTCATAACACGATTAGAATATAACTTTGTGATTAATTCATTTATGTGGTTATGGATACATTAAAGGAAATCATAAGCACATTAACAATAAATCTTGTTAGGGCTCATTCACAAATAGATACAATATGACTAGGTATATCAATTTTAAACGGATATAAACTTTTTAGTTTGCCGTATATATATATAAGACATAGGTACTAATTTTGTTGCTGGTTATTATATCAACTGAAATTGTTATATAAAACTCATTTAAAATGTTGTAGATTTAATTGCAGTAAACCGAAACAAATCTCTTTGTATACTATTATAATACAGGGGTTAAGAATTCGGCTATTTACAATAATTAACATTATTTTCTTTTATCCATACAATTGTGAATTTTATATCCTGATGTGTGTGTGTGTGTTTTGAGTCCAACCTAACCGCGAGGCTCAATCTTTGATTTTAAGGTTGTTTTCGGGTGGCAAATAGTTTTTAATTGTTACTTAGGAGGGTCAAAAGTTGAAAAAAAATTTCATAAAAACTGAAATATTAGGTAATAGGTACTCAACACTAGTTTTTGACAAAATCGATTTCGTTTTTTTTTTATTTGTAATTTAGAAGTGAATATCTGTAGAGATTTAAACTTTCACCAAATATTTCGTTGCCTTTTATAGACCTGATATTAATAAATATTTTTGTGTTTGAGCAATTAATAGACAATATTTAGACATATTTTAGACGTTTTTTTTAGTTTTTTTCGATCAATGTGGATA
>PVMI01063628.1:0-10220 GCA_008528875.1 Aulacorthum solani | reverse complement strand
TGAAAAATCTATCACAATTCAAAATAGCGAATAAAAAATGATGAGAGTTATGATTTTTGATGTAGGTTTTAACTTATTTTATACTCAGAGTACATATGAATACGTTTTAAACAAATATGTCAGTTTTAACAATATAAATTATGGACAATTCCTTTAAAAGAATTTAAATTTTCATTTTCGTCGCAAGTATTTACTAATTTTTCAATCCATTCAGACGAATTCCTGTACTTCTTTTTTCTTATATGGTAAATTACAGATAGATACTGCTCATATTTAATGTACTCCAAATGCTGTTGTCTTGGTATTCAATTATTTTCCAGATTTAAGGATGATCTGATGCTAAAAATTAAAACATATTCTGCCAAGTGTATTTTTAATTGAGCTTATTGATAGCATATAGCTCCCACCACTCAATATGCCATTTGTTGTGAAAATATTTTCTACTTCAATCCTTGCAATTAAGTTTATATTTGCATCAGCCACAAGTGACGGTCAGCTTTTAGTGATAGACTATATATATATTGAATAGACCAGCTATTAGATATTTAACCCATTACTTGTATAGTTGTATCCGTAGAAATCATCATCACACTATACAATATCGATTTTGACAGAATACTGTTTAACAAGGGCAGAAAATAAGGAAAACCCTCATTCCTGACACTTGCTAATACGTTAACAATTATAGGATATCTGTATATTATGTATGAAAAATGTATGTATATTAATTATTAGATTAGATAATAGAAGAATCATAGTTTATGTCACGGTTGTAGATAGTATAGGTATCTATGGTCTATGGTATCGAGTGTTATCAGGATGAGTATTTAACAGATAAGTGCCTTCCGTGTTTAATGTTTGTTGTTAGTCGTTTGAATTAGGTGGCCATTGTTTGAGGTTTAAATTTCATATATTAGAAGAAAGCTATTTGTATTTGTTAGCGAACGGTTTTTTTTCAGTTATATTATGCGCCGGTCAAAATGTTTACGCCTCCTTTTCCCCCTATTAATAAGTAAAATGATGCCACTGATTTACAGTATTTGGTGTAAGCCATTGGGGAAAATTTTTAAACAATAATGAAAACAGTATCTACGATTTACTGTTTTTATTTAGCTCACAATCATGTATTCAGCCCTTCAATGTCTTAATCTGGAATTTTGTAGTGAAAAGATAGGTTTGATCTCTATTGGGCTTCTTTTTACTTTATACCATTCTAGAAATCTAGCCCTTGAAACAAATAGATAACAGCTAAATTCTAGATACGCGATAATAGTCGGGTAGTTGTGCACCAATGCAACAAGTCGGTTCACATTATATCCTGTCCTTCGATAGAAGACTCAGAGTATGCACATGTAGATTGTAGACTAGATGGGAATTATATGGCTGATTAGCTTGAGGTAAGCCCAGAATGGCCATATTTTGTTCAAGTCGCTCCCGTGGGTACATACAAAAATGTTGTGTGGAATGTCGATCACAATTACGAGTATTATATTGACTATTCACAAAATGGCATAGGATTAGTATTAGTTCACAACCATTCAATAATTTCATAAATTAATTCCATGAACGTAACAAGGCGTTTAGAATTAAAGTTAGAGAGGCTGGAGTCTGACACTTTGGATAGTATATACATTTACCCAAAAATATTTGAATGAGCTCCAAACAACATAGGGGGGTTTCAGCCATGTTAGGTTAGGTTGGGCAACTTACCTAACCTAACCTACATAGTTATTCTATGCTATGATTCCTGTAAAACTGCTCCTTGGTTCCGATTGAAGATTATTGAGGAATTGAGTTACATCGTTTTGGACGATTCCATACTTCAATTATTATTACAAATTAAATATTTAAACTATTAACCATAATAGTTTCAGTGGTACAACAATTTTTGATTACTAAAGGGTTAGACGCCCTTACAATAATCAGATATGTCATTATAAAATGCATTGAAAAAATTGTATAATCCTGTCACCTTCTTTTGTTTCACATTTGATTTTACTCTAAAAAAAAAAAACAAATTTAGCTGTAGATTAAAACAATTTTAATATTATTTTTGGTTAATTCTAACATATTCTGAACTTAATTGAGGTTTTTAAACAAGAACTTATAAAAATTTCGCTGTATTTCATTATATACATTAATATTCCTATTATAACCCCTAAATATGCAAAATAAAATTGAATGTATCTGATTATAAGACATACAAAAAGAATTTATAACATGCGCATAAATAAAAGAAAAATATGAAAAACTGATGAACATCCTTAACATAAAACCAGTTAGAGCACGTTTAAAAAAAGAGAATAAAATACTCACAACGAAAATCGGTTAATCCCCATGCAATAACCTGCCAAAATAGAATTGGTCTCGATGGAATCGCCAGGATATTCTGTTATCTTTCGTATTTCAATATACATATATTATGTAGTAGGCGGTACTCTCTCTCTCTCTTTAGGTATTATTTTTTCATTATTAAAAACTAGATTTTGTTTTGTATTTTTCGTTGCCCAAAGGCTAAAACACAAGATCTTATGCAAGTCAGCTCTAACGTTCCTAACCTCAAATTTTAAGAATTTTTTTCATCATAAAAGCATATATTTACAATTTGTATATTATACAGGCACAATTGTACAATAGAATAAGTAAAAGTGTTATGCTTGAGGGGACGCTGGAAGTGTTCAGTGACGGTGTGTCACCAATTCGAAGTTCAGAACTCTTCATTTTTGAAAAATTTATAGTTTCAACACATATTTTGTCTGTTTTACTCATAGTTGAATTATCTTAACTAATAATGATTAAAGTCAATCTTAGCATATATATACAAGGATTAAACAAGAAAATTACATTTCCAATTAATACCTTTAAACCAGTAGGTATATATAATATAATATGTTTATATATACGTATGCATATATTGTGTATTTTATAATTTATATTGTGTTTTACATAGAGCATGGTTTAACACATTTTTCTTAAACCAGTAAACCACATAAAATTATTTGGATATATGATATAAGATTAAATAGAATAAATTACATAAATTTGACAACCAAGATGTACTAGGTATTTCCATAAACTACTATTAAAACCCCACTACCAATATTGCCAGAGTGTCAGACCCATGTAATCAACTCTATAATATAGTTTTATAATATTAACTTAATATTAAAAATATATTAAACTGAGTTAACATAACCTTATATTTACTTAATTTAAACAAGATAAAAATTAAAACTTAATTATCAAGAGTAATATTAATTTAGTATAGAGTAATGCATAGGTACTATTTAATTTTTATTCTATTTTGTAATTAATGTAAGTAAAATTAGAAATCTAACAAAACTATTAAATTTTATAAAATTATAATAACATTTTAGAATATATGAGTATTTTTTAAAGTAAAATCTAATCACCTTGTTTTTTATTCAATGGAGTTATTAAAGTAATTATTTATCAATGCTAAAATTAAAATTTACTATTTCAAGTTGACATTTTTTAAATTGATATTTAAATATTATTATTACATTCAAAACCAAATATGTTACTCATCAATCATCACAGTCCAACAGATATTTATTAAGAATATTATATCTTAGAAATTCAAATACTAACTTAATATTTGTTATTATGATAATAGATTATATAATCTGTAAAAATATTAATAAATACCAATATGTATTTTTCTCCTAACGTATACAGTTATATAAAATCAAAACAATTAAGGTTTATGTAAAAGTAAATCAATAAAATAATAGAATTCATACAAAACTTGATTAAAATATATTCATGGACACGATTTATTTTGTTCATGTACTAATATAGTTTATGCACCAAAATGTGGTGCAGTGTATGAACTGTGATAGAACAATATTGTTTCTTTCAGCTCTAAAATAATAGATATAATTGAATATTTTTGTTAAATAAATTTTCTTGTTGTTTACTGCAATGATTTCATTAGTTCATCTTCGTTACTTTATAAAACTAAACATTTAATTATAATAGATTAAAATACACGAATATATTATCAAATATATACATATGATAATATATGCATAAGGAAATACTTAATGGTCAATTCTTGTAAATTCATGACAAGGTTGATGATCGTGTAGCCATAATACAATATTATATACGATGATAAAAAAAACACAGAAAGCCTATCTTTTGAATATAATAATAGATGAAGCAAGAAAGCTCCATTAATGACAACTACTTCCAAGGAGAGAATTCTGTAAAAATAAATATATTAGTTAAAAAACCTAATCTGATGTTAAAATTATATAATTACCCTATGAACATTACATGTAGTCATATGATTTTGGCTATCTAGAAGCCAACCAACATGTATTGCACAGTTATAATGTATGCATGATTTGCAGTGACGTGCTGTACATCCAATACTAGCCCCATTAACACCACAATAAACACAAATCTATGTAAAAAAAATGTTTTATTATAATCTATATTTTAACATTACATAAAAATACTCACAGTATTTTTTGCAACTCTCACACTATCTTCCAACCCAACAACTTTATCCCCAACCATATAAACACCAGATGCCCAAACTAAACAATTTTCATGTGTCCATACCTCAATAAATGTTTCTGAAGTATCATTATCATATAAGTTATGCTTAGATTTCTGTAAATTACATTTTAGCCATATAATATGTTCAGTAATAAAAAAGTGGTTTGAAAATACCTTTCGCTTAAGATTATCATTTGGTTTTACAACCTTTGGTATACTGACATAATAAGGACCATAAAGGTCTCCAGTAGGATCAAAGCCAACGTCTCTTACGTGTGGTCCTCGAGAACAGAATACACATTTCCAATCACTACTTTCTAAATTGCTCACATCGGGTATTTCTTCACCATTGCAAACACTAGATTTATATGCTTTTAAAAAAATTATACAATTAATATAAAATTATTTTTAATAAAAAAACAACGATCTATCAAATTATTGAAGTATAACTTACAATAAGTCTTTCGATTTATATTTCGACCATCTAATGAATCCTCGTCATCTTGAATATTTCGGTTAATTATAACATAACTTGTTGGATTTTCTATGTTGCCACCATTGATTCTTATCAATGGACCTTTATATTTTTTAATTGGTTGTTCAATAGACGATTTCAATTTTTCAGCTATGGGTAGATTTTTTTTAACTTTTTTAAATTGTTTCTTATTTTTATTATAAGGCCTTTTTATAGGAATTATTGGTTTTGATTTATTGTCAATTGCTATTTGTTGATCAGGTGTACTAGTTGATGTAATAACTCCACCAAATAATTCTTCTAATTTGTTTTCTACTTCAAGGAATTGAGAATGTGTGTCATGAATTTTTTTTGAAGAATTTTCAGATGGTATACAATCTTCAGATTTATCATGTTCTATTCGAGGTATAGGAGATGGTGATTTAAGTATTTTTTCTACAGATTCTGCCCTCATCATTGATGGTGATGGTGATTTTATTGGTTTTACAATTTTAATAACAGATTGTTTTTCAGACTCATTTGTTTGAAACATGTTTTCCAACATTTTTTCAACATTATTTGTATCTTCAACTTCAATTTTGATAGGACTATCCCAAGTAATCTTAATATCATGTTTACTACTTTTGTTTTCACAACCTTCATTATTAACATTTTTTACTTTTTGAATATTTAGATAATCTGGGGCATCACATCTGATTTCAGACTTAATAACTTTATGTGGGTTTGGTGCTATAACACTTATTGCTTTCTCTTCAATAGTTCCTATTTTAGATAAATTTATTTGACCATTTACTTGATCTTTTGCTCGTTTAAAAGCAAAACTTTCATATTTTTTATTATTTGAAGACAAGTCAATAGACATTTGCTCTGATTCTTTTTTATGTTTAGTAAGATCAATCTCAACAGTTCTAGATAGTGAAAAACTAGGTGATACATTTGCGGAATGAGCTGGACTAGGAGATGGTGGATCAGGTCTAGATGGTGGCGGCATATTATTTCTTGAATCCATCCACCTATCAATTACAGGAGTATGTTGGGGTTTGTGCATCTGTAATGCAGCAATATTGTGCAAAGAAGCATATGGTGTATTTCTGTAAGCAGCCATATCTATAATTCAATAACAATAACAATAACTTGTCAAAGAACAATTCAATTAATTATTTACCTTGTTTAGTAAACCATGAAGATAGCTGATGAGAAATTGCAGGAGGGTGGAATGTAAGTGGATGAGGAACAGAAGGCGTTGCAGCAGTAGCCAAATGATGTCTTTGAGGTGCTGGGGCCGCTGGGGGTAAATGATGATAAGATGGAAATCTTCCCTCAGACATTTTTATTCTACAATATTAATAAAATGAATAATATATTTTTTATTGTGATATGGCTAATTATGTAGATTAAAATTATTTGTTTCTAATATTAAATATTTTGAGTAATCATTAATTTTTCGTGTTATCACATGAAAATGTTACCCTAGGGAATGTAAACATATTTTGTAAGGTTATTCTTTTTGGTACCTAGAACATAATTTACAAATATTTTATTTAATAAAAGAGCAATTAAAATATTAACACTGACCAAACGTTAAATAATAAAAATAAAATAAATATATACCTACACACTTTTAGAAAAGTTGAAAGGTATCAGATGATTTTATTCGACCGTTGTAATATTGTTACACTATTCATCTTTACGCGTACGTGTTAATTTGTACAATTTTAATCAAAAATTGCATATTGCATTAACTAGTTAAAACATTTAAAACTAATTAAAATAATAAAATATTTTTTAAATTACAAAAAATAATGACACAATAAACACTAAGTATTGAACATTTTCATAAAAAAACTTGTCAGTTGTTACTAGTTTACCAACATAGCCATTTTTGTTGTTGTGGTGGTTCATGGTTTTTTTGATCTCTATTTTCTCTCTCGTGCACACACATTCTCCAATTGTCGGCGTTACAACCTCTTTGGAACCAATTAAGCTGTCATGGACGTTGGATAAATATAATAAATTATATTCCATCGTCCTTTAGTTGGCCCTATTAATCATTCGCGTTAAAGTTAAACTCATTTCACTTCTAAATACCTACGCTAAAATATTAATTAATTTATTCATATTTCATATTATATTATTATATAAATTATATACTAAAGTAAACAGAAAATGTATTTATCAAATTATTATTTTTTATTTGTGGTAGATTAAATATGGTTTGCTAGTTTGCATATTAGTTTTCGTTTTAAATTTTAATATGACTGAGCGATCAATGATGAACCTAAATATTGATTTTAAAACGATGGGTTTTTTTTTTCTGTTTCATGATACAATTTTTGTTTATGTGTAAAAAAACTCGAAAATTTAACCCAAAGTTCTTCAATTTTTTCTTAAAAATTAAGCTTTTTAAAGCCGTTAAAATTGTTTGGTTACTCTTTTAAAGTATTGATACAAAAGTTTAGATTAATGATACATTTGATAAAAGATCTTAGATAATTTATTCTAACTTCAGAATTATCAAAAACACTCAATAAGCATATTATGAGCTAAATTATGAAAATCACGAGGACATTTTAAAACTATTTTTTAGTTATATAATTTATTAAATGTTCAATCTTTATAGTTAAACGCTTAAGTTTGAAAATGTAATACTGCAAGGTTTTTCATAAGTCGTAAATATTTAGATTATTTTGAAAGGACGTTACAGGTACCTATCGATTTCTCCAATTTAGTATCTACCTATTCCGCCTGCTACTGCTGCAGTTTATATTTTATAATATCTATACATTTCATATTAGTACCTATTGATTTCACCGATTTCCACGTTTATATAATAAACAAAACAAAACTAAAAATTGATTTCTTTTAGAATATTTTTATTTTTTATTACTGAGTGTTATCTAAGTAAAAAAAAATATTTTCAAAAACGTTAATACTTTTTGAAATAGGTAATAAACTAATAAGTGATTCGTCATTTATGATAAAAAATCACCGCATTAAGTTACTCATTAAATTGACTTTTTGTAAATTAATATTTAATATATTTTGTCAGTAAGTTTTATTTTATTTTTATATTTCAAAAAATGTAAAAGACTGTGGAATCAATAGGCCCTTAAAATGGGGCGAATAAGAACTAAAGGTACAATAGGAATAAATTCAGAAAAATATATTATTTATTGTTCTCTTATCTTATCACGAATAGTTGATATTACGCTACCCCGCATTTGTTGTCTCTGTCTTACAAATGTACAACATAATAAAAACCGACGTAGAAACTGTTTTGCTCGGGATAGAACCACTCAGTCTGTAGTCCTAGTAGAGACACCAAAAGCTTACACTATATTATAGAAGATAATATTTTACGTGTCATAAAGTTTTCATTTGGTTGATATCATTAATAAGAAAAAAGTTATAATACTTTTAAAAATCTGATATTTTTACGTTTTCCAAACTTAAATAACTTTTAATACATCGCCATATTACTCTTATCGATAACATAAAAAAGCTGCTTCACATTTAAAATTATCCTCTATTTATGGTGAAAATTTGGTTTCTTAGTTATAACTGTAGCCTTCCCGGTTCTTTACCGAGAAAAACAGTTTTTACTATATTTTGTGAGGCGAAGACAACGCAATATGCGGTTGTAGCGTCCTCTTAACTGATAACATTGGTAAAAATG
This sequence comes from Aulacorthum solani, assembly GCA_008528875.1. Taxonomy (NCBI): domain Eukaryota; kingdom Metazoa; phylum Arthropoda; class Insecta; order Hemiptera; family Aphididae; genus Aulacorthum; species Aulacorthum solani. The sequence continues at coordinate 1,539 of PVMI01063628.1, read as the reverse complement.
TGGTTTAAGGTACTTATTTGATACCTACCTATGTATTCTAGTTACCTACCAATTTTGTTATTCAAAGAGTTCCGCTTAATGTGTATTACCTAACCTTACCTTTCGATCCTATTAACCAATTATGGATATTAAATTGAATATTGATACTTGATTCCATAAAACATTTGGTATGGTTCGATATTTTTACGTACATTTAAAATATAATTGAAACAATACAAAAAATACATTTAAAATAAGCAAAAAAACCAACAATTTTATTTTAGATTTTACTTTAGTGACTTGTAATTTGATTTTCATAATAACCTGAAATTGAAACCCATATAGGTACGTAATTTTCCTATTTTCGGGAAAAAGGTAAATTGTTTTACTCCATTTACATAAATTTACTTACGATTTTTAAAATTTTGTTTAATATATTAAGCTGAGGAGTTTTCAAAATTAACTTGACTTCTCTTTGCAAACATTTTTCCAAATTATAAAAAGAGTAAACCTTTTTTTCTTTTATTGATATATTTTTCAATTTGTTCGGCGTTGGTAATGTAAGAAACAATTTTAAACAAATTATAGTATCTATAGCCGTGATTCCAATAAGGGGTTGATTAAAATATAAGGCAGGGACTCTCAGTATATTTTACAACTTGATGGTAGGCTGTTTACTTCCGCAATGATAACACGTTATCACCTATGGTTTTAAATGTAGTATGTACATTTATTACGTTCCTATCCACCCAATACTTAGTTAAGAGGAATAAATTCATAAATTACATCTTCCTATTCGCCCTATCAATGGGTAAATAGTAAAAGGATTTTAAAAAATAACTTTAGAACTCACAGTAATTATTTTTTGTCTTAAAATTGCACCATCGTTCACACTTTCCAAAACAACTTTTAAGAAAAATAATTCTTAAAAACTCATGGTTTTATCCCAGAAAACGCTACAAAACTGTTAACATTAACCCCATTTTAATATTAACAGTTATATCCACAGAATAGATAGCCGCTTCGATATCAATATAGCCGCCAAAATCGATTTGGTTAAGTTAGTATAATAATATAATATATTATTTATAGCAGTTGTGGAAAAATTAATACAACCCTTTTTCCAAAGCCGGTTATTTTGACGGGACCCATAAATGGTATCCCGTCAAATGAATGGAAACAGTAAGTAGTTGGTAGCATAATAATTGCTCGAAAACTTTTGATCGAAATAGGTACAATTGCTCGTAAACGACAATTGAACGAAGAGAAATAATTGCACGCAAAACTAACAATTATATCATTATTATTTAAAAATTATTAATAAAATACATAAAAAAAAAAATGTTGAACAGAATTGCTAAATAATTAACAAGTATAAATAAAAAAAGGGGGTCAAGTTGATGTCGCTCCGCTGTGCAGTAGGTTACAAGTAGATCACTGTATAATGGATGGTATTAAATTTGAATTCAATGATATACTATCATTGTATACGAAAAACGATTCTGAGCGGAGACGGTATGTCAGTCTAGGATATTTTAAATTATATTGATATTTTAGTAT
>PVMI01063621.1:0-20097 GCA_008528875.1 Aulacorthum solani | reverse complement strand
GTCGTTCTAGTGGTCTTTTTCGTCGTGGAGCACTTTCTAGCACTGTTTTAGCAGCTATCCTCGCCTGCATGCCATATAATTATTGTATTGCATGATAGAACCGTGTGTACACAACTATTTTGGTCTTTGGCAAACAATTATTTTTGTAAATATTGCTGATATTAATTGTAAAAATGTCTTTTTAAAATATGTTCAAATCCACAAATATAATTTAAACATAGTATGTATATATTTTTATAATCATTAATTTTTATCTTATTCAGATATACGAATATACTGTGTGAACAATATCTATCACATATTGTGTTTTAGTTTTAAGTGTTTTAATCATGTAATCCCATTCATGGGTTTGTCTGTTTTACACTAAAAGTTGTTATAATAATATTATCATTATCAAAAACTTTATCTTATAAATTGTATAATAATGAAAAAAACCTTTCTTAAAAATCCTAATAACGACAGTATTCTATGTAGCAAAGATATGGTGGCTTACCATTGCTGTATGGTATCACGTTTTATGCTGTCAAAAGAGAAATCAGTTAAAGGTCTTGAACTTATTTATTACTAAACGTTTATTGATATAAATGATAAGAGGTATTAATATTCTGTATAGGTAACTGAGGTTTCAAAATGTTCCACTTATATGTGTACTAAACTCAATGGTGGTGAAATAAAGAGTACTTGTAGAAATACATGAATCGAACTTTAATTGTAATACAATTACAAATAGATTTTAGCAAAGCATATTATTTATCACATAATTTTATTTGTGTCAGTATTACTTATTTGTATAGTCAATAATCATTGTTTTTCTATTTTTAAAGTATTTTATATAATACATATAGTTACTTAGATGTTTTTTGATAATGTTTAATTCAGTAAAAACTATAAATATTTATACTAGTACTACGTATATAAAAACTTGTTTTTACAATGATTTTTTAATACATAAAAACTAAACCATATTTTCTCTGGTTTATTTTTTAATAGAATCTTTAAAAGTCATTACTTTTTCTAAATTATACAGTTTGAGAAGGGGACTAAAAGTTCGATTGCCTTACCTCACTTTTCGAAAAACTTTAAAATGTAAAAATGAAAGTTGAAAAGCCGAAAACCTTAAATTTAAAACGAATTCGTAAATACAATTTAATAAATATTTAATATTTAAAAATAAAATCGTATTTTAGTATCTCAAATGGTTTGAGCCAATTAAAAATTTTATTTCTTCAATTTCAAGTGTTAAATTAATCATGATTTATTATCAAGCATTTGCATTTTTTTCGATTATCAAATATAATTAAATTAAATAAAAACTAAAATGAGTTTTAAAAGATAATAGTTATCAAATTGACTGTATTTAAAAGTTCTAACAATTTGCAATGCAGTTGAAATTCTTACTTTTTTGTTTGTATACATTTTGAGAAATTATTTTACTATTTTTTTTTTGTATAATATATACATTCTTATTCATTTTTTTATTTCTTCTTCATCCATAACGATAAACCGTGTCAAATAAAACTGGCGAGGAAATAAGACGAAAGTGTTGAAAAGTTTATAGTAAATTAAAAAGTTTCTAACTGGCAGATGCGTAATTTCATGCACTTCGAGTTAATTTTATGTTTTGAAATCCATTTTCAAAACACTCTTTTAATGTTACTAAAGAATTCACTTGCCAACAAACAACAACAACACTTTGTAAAATATTCAAAATTGTACCTAGGTCTTCATTCATTTATTTTATTTTTACAAAGCTGCTATGACCGGTTTTTAGTGCCAATAAAAATAAAATTACTTTCTTTAATATCATATTTTGTTAAATATGTTTATGTGTTATTAATACTGTGTAAATATGTGTTAAAATATGATAAATACACACGTTTGCTAACTAAAAACTTTATTCACAGATTCATATTTTACTAAGAAAAACTTTTGCTTAAAAATTATCTTTTTAGTTTTGTTACTATATTCAATTCAACAATTTTTGAATAACCTATAAGATTTGTCAAAAATGTTAATGTAAAATATTTAAAAATTAGAAAACCGAGTATAGATTCTAGTGTTATGTTCGATGAGGTAATTTTTTCTAAAATTTCCTAATAATTTTTCTACTCGTCAGAAAAAAATGCTCATTACTGTTTAACGTTTTTGAAATAGTTTATTTTTACTGGGATACACTATTTTTTAGTTTTTTTATTCAAATAGTTATTATTATTAATTTAATCTTTGATATCACAATATACTAATATTTTGTGTCAAGATAAGTGAAGTGGACCAGGTCTCTACATCCTGTTTTTTCTTTATTATTTTTTCAGTATACTATAACAAATGTCTAGTGGAACTGCCATTTTTTAATTTGATATCAACCAATTTCATTATGTTATGTTGACCCAAATATACTTTGAAGAATTACTATAGTTGGTTAAAGTACTCTTGAATAGCATAAAAAAAAATCAATTTTGAAGCTTTCATAAATGTTTTAATAAATATTGTATGCTTTCATTTCAGGACAATGTAAAATGTTATCAGATTGAGTTAAATTAAAAATAGGCTTATCATTATCACAACTCACAAGGGAAAATATTTATCGCAATTTTATTGCCCCCAAAAGAGTTTTTTGAAAACTAGTAAAAGAAAAATAACACGCATTGGAATTTTAAACGTTGAAGAATACTGAATAATTTTTATATACTTTTAATAAAATTGTTGTATATAGGTATTACTATATTATATATTTTTATTTTTTTGTGTCATCTAATTGTTTTAATTATTTATTTTACTGTGTAAATTATTTTTCACTTGGTCACAAATCGTATCGATCTTGATGTCATTCATTTAAATTAAAATATTTTATTTAATAATAATAATAATTTTAATTTTGTGTCAAGTTCGTTATTTTTACTTGTAGATTATTAATCAAATAATATGCTAAATACAACTTTTAAAATAGTAGTACACCCTTAAAAGAAAAAAAGTATTAGGAAACATAGTATTTTGATAAATGTATTGAGAATTGTTATTATTTTACACACACACACACAAAAAAAACAACAATTAAATGTAGTTTATTATTGTGCAATAAAAATACATCGATTAGTCATATAAACCAATGATGGATATTGTCTAGAGTTTTGTTAATAAGGTAGAACTTGGAAATAAAACTATCGTGGTTCCTGTTCCAGTTGTGGTACCACATTAAAAAAGAAGATCTTGTTAGTAAATAATATTGAAACAAAATATCTATTAAAATATATATCATGTAACTTCTGATTTAAAATACAATTTTTACGAAGTCGTTTTTTTGCTGTAATATTACAATTATATAAAATTTTCAAATTATTTCGATACATAATCTTAAGTTTATTCGATTTTAAATAACTCACAAAGAATAATTGATTAATTATAGGTACTACTGAACATACTCGTCAAATATTTTAGTAAAAATGTGGATTTGTTGATAAATAAAAAATAAGCAATCGGCACTTTTCTCAGGCAAATATCATTGGCATGACCTTAAATTTAGAAGAATTTTTTATAAGGTTTTTTTATGATGTTTTCTCAAAATTAATTGTCTATTGCCAATCTTCTTTATATTCGTTTTTGATTTTATACACATGATATGATATATTTATTTATATGGCATCATTATAGTATAATGTCTTGTAAAATGTCTTGATAATATGTTATATATTTCTCATTACTGGGCTCAATAATAATCTTATAATGGTAATATTGTTAATGGGTATATGGTTTGGAACGAAAATTTCGGTTATCAGGTTGACGATAAGAAATACGCAACCACTGTGGTGTACATATGTGAAAAAAAAATCGTTCACATGTCATAAATAATTGTAAATCTCGTGTTATGTAGAAGTATGGTTTGACATTTTTGAATTGAATTTTACATGTACATTTATTAAGAATACTGACAAGAACGAGGAATAATGTTGCTCAAAGGTAAAATAAAACATTAGTAACTTTGACGTTTTAATATTAGTAACAAATCGTTGTTGTGAACTCCACATGCGTAGAAATGTATTTGATTGACGTGTAAACGGATTCAGAACAGTAACGACTGTATTTAGGATAATTTTTACAAGAAGGAGCTTACTTTAAAAAGTTATTTGTTAATATGAAACATAGCAAAATTAATTTGAAAAATATTTATCAGAATCGTTTTTAGATAAAAATAAAATTTGTCCATGGAAATATCCGTCCATTTTAATCCACTGTGAAAAAACTGATGTAAAAATTGTGCTTAAATTAATTATTATACTTAATTAATTAAATACTACGAGGATAAAAATAAAACGGTAATATTTCTGATTTAATGATATATAATGTGATATTCTAAATTTGAGTCTTAAATTCTTTTTTATGAATACCTTTGTTGATTAATATAATTATTTGTTTAGAATATAATGCAATTATATATATTTATTTTGCGTCTTATCTAAATCATTATTGTATGTATAACACTATAACCATCATTTGTTTTAAAAAATGTATCATTTTTATTACTAATTCGATATTAGGTCCTGGAATTTCGTTTGATTTGTCAAATATGCCGTGTTTTATTATCTTTCTTGTTTATATTTCAGATGTATAATTAAATTAGAGTCTCTTTATGTTTTGACTACTAAAATGTAGGTACTAACATAAATATAATTATTTTGTGAAACAATTTTCTTCTCATTATGAATATCTACTGGAATATTTGTTAATTCTTATTTAATTAGTAATGTCTTACTTTTCATCGGTAGATTGCATAAAGTAATAAGCTTATTAGCGTTTCATAATATAATTTTCTGTAACTCAAAAAAATCTCATTGAAAAAGTTATGTTATATTTTAAGGAGATATTTTAAGCTCCTTTATACGATTTTAAAATTCATTGAGTACTCTAAATCCTCCATCGGTGTTATATATCATACACGTATATAATAATATAATGTATAGGATGTCCCACGAGGATTTATTTATTTAAAGCTGATTGGTAATGTAGTTTGCATTACTCCTACAGCCCCTTCATTTTGAAATCTGTAAATCTTTGTTAGACACCCTATACCTATATACAAACATTATTTCAATTTCAAGAGTAATAGAAACTTATAAATATTACCCTAACAAATATTATAATATGTTATCTGTCATTTAGTATATTATGTTCATGAGTCATGATCAGATGCGCTTATTTATAGTATTTTATTATTTTATGTGATTTTTTATACTATATTTCCAAATGGAATATTGGAAATCTTTTCTTTTATCTTAACAACGAATATAGCTATGCTGTCAAAATAAAGATAATGTTATTGCTTATATATCGTGAACATAATATGTGGTAACCAGTGATAGGAGTACAACGGAAGTCACTACCACTAAATAATATCACAGTTGATAGGTGGATAAATAAATTGAAGTAATTTAATTATTTTGCTTACTTACTCAAACGTACATGTCAGATTATATAATGGTTGACAACATAAAAGTTAGATATTTCAATTTTTCCGTTCAAGCAATAACAATTTTATAATAACAATATGTCTCTTACTGTAAGATTACGATTAACAAACTATTTTCGCTGAGTTCACTAATAATGTAAAATGATAACGCAATATTCCATGAAGTCATCAAATGTACTCGAATGGTTAAGTTATATGTACTTGAAGCGTGAGCTTAGATAACTAAAGTCAGTTGTTAGAATGTTTATGATAGTATTTATTTTTTAACGGTCAATAATTTTAAAGTGCATATGATATTATCTAAGGAATGAAATATGAAGCATTTACTAACAGTAGGTATCCACAATATTACAAACCATTTTAATCAGAAACATACATTTTTTCTATTACGAAAATATAAATAATATCTGTGAATTGCATAAAAAAATTCAAAAGCGATATCATATCGAATGTTAGTATACTACCATATTATAGATTGAAAATATATAAAGATTAGTATCTCAGATTTGAAATAATAAGATAAAAATTCTCGGATTAAGCAACAATATTTAAAAAAAAAGTTTACCATAAAACCATTTATTATCACGATATTTTTTAATGACAATAATTATTTTCTTATATCCGGTAGCCGACGTGTTGCATAGGCAATTGCGGTACACTGGCGTCTATGTGTCATTCACTCATGCGCAGTGCTTAAACAACAGACAATGGACGACCGGAAACTTACGGCTTTCAAATTGACCTACAGATAAATATTTATAATGAATCCATTATCGGCTATAAGTTCCACTATTATGCTATTAGTAACACAATTTCGATGTTGAATGTATTTTAATAAAAATAAATGACTGGAGGAAATCCTGTGAAACACTGGCCAACACACTAAAATGTACTTAACTAAAATAAGATATCATAACGAGATTTTATAGTTTTGTTCAACTTTTAAAATATTTAAATTAATTAGCCCAATAAATTGGCAACTTCTGATGTTCTTAAGTTACAAAAAAACATATTAATATTTTTATTGTGAGGTTTGGCTGAACTAAAAATTACTTTAAATTATCATAGTATATGAAATAATATGTTTCTACTAAGTACAATATAATTTTTACATTATTACTTTAATATTATTTAATATTATTTTTATTATTTTATGAATAATGCTATTTCAACTTTATTTATTAATTAAGTAATCGATCTATTCAGTTATAAATGAATTATTATTTCGTGTTACAAATAAAATAAAATATATCTATACTAATTAAAAAATAAAACTATGTATAAAAATGAAACTATCATTAAGCCTTGAAGTATTTTAGGTATAAATATACTTTTTGTTGTAGTAACTAACTAATTGAATCGATTGGGAATATTATGAAATCTAAAATGTTAACCAATGATTCTTATGATGTTGGTATATGAGTTAAGGTTAGTAGTTGAGAGATATTATAGCTGTTTGATATGCGAATCAAGTCCACACAAACGCTAGACCCATCACGTTGGACACGAAAAAAGTCCCTTCCTATAGTATGATTTTGAGTAGGTAGGAAACCACGAAGAAATCGGTTTTCCTTTTTAGACATGCCTGCCATGTGTACATTACGCAAGGCGTTTATTATACGCTGATACCCATCGATAAATCATACTCCGCTGTAAGAAAAAAAAATGTCTATATCATACAACACACACACACGCGCGCGCTCTCGGCCACGCTCACTTCGATTTTATACTCGTATCCCATTATTTGAATATACGTGTTTTTGAGGTTTTCTCATAACATCTATTTGTTGTGTCGACTTTTTACAGGAATGAACTTTTATTTTTTTTCAGTAGGTATACGTTCATTTTTGTTCAAAATTGTTCACAGCATGACATGAGACGGCGTACAGCAGCTTAGATCATTAGCTTTGCACTTATAATAATTGAAGAATAAGTAATGGCAACTAGCGTTGACTCAGTATATTGTAGCTACTACCTATTAATTAATTAGTATACGAAGACTTAGATATATTCAAATTTGATTTATTGATGAATTGGTTACTTGGTAATTTCGAAAGCGTCAATATTCTTGATATTATATTATTAGGTGGTTTTGGATATCAATCGATCTTTAATACGCGCTATGTGGTTATGTCGAAAATCCTAGGTATATATTACTATTGGAACAATTATTATAGGAATATATTGTAGGCAAGCATCTGGTATTCGAATCCCAGGATACTTTTGAGTTTCAATCGGTGTTTAATTGGGTACTCGCAAGTATTGAAAGTACTGACATTCAGAGCATATTACTAACAATGAGGTGATCTTGAATTCCAATCGATCACTAACGGGCTACGTCTGAGAACCTCACTGTTCGAATATAATATACGATTCAATTTAAGTTAAGTTTTATTCTCCGATAAACCGGTATCTTACAAAAGGAACCCCCAATTCCCCCATACGTATACGAGTTGTTCCATCATTCGTTTATGATCCATTTATCTTTCTGCACTCGTCGAACTTAACGTAATTGTATCGTTACTAATAAGTTATTCTGTGCATTAATTCAATCTATTTTTATGTTATTTTATTGTACTACAGTGACATATTTCATATTTTGTAGTCTATGCAATTAATTTCCTTTGATTATATCATATTATTTTTTTTCTACATACAAATATTATATCAGGAATAATTTGCATTAAATAAAAACAATAAAATCGAAGTGATGTGTTAAGCAATGATTTAAAAATGTTTTTTTCTTTTTTAATGTTTGATATTTTATGATGTGTCTTCTAGAACTTGATTAATCGTATAAATTTCTTCTTGTTTACTTTTTAGATGTATATACTATTTATATTATACGTATAGAATAAATTATCTGTTGGACTCAATTCACATTGTGACCATGGCAATACCATTATTTTAATTTTCATGATATTTTTTGTTTTAAATTACATAAATTAAATCCACCTACTTATAATCATTTTGCATACCTGCTATATTTCATTTAGCGACCAATATTATTTATAACGTGTCGCTTAGAAAATGTTTTACTATTTCAGTAATGTAAATTTGAACATATTGAATTTTATTATGTAATATAACATAAATTATTGGTTTTATTTAATATTAAACTCATAAATTAATAAATTACCGTACACATTCCATACTCGCGTGATGTATGCTTTTCCTTACTTTTTTTTAATAACACTATAAAATGACAAATTATCAAACGTATTGAAAAATGGTTTTTAGCGGAAAACAGTTAAAACAACTTTTGTTTACTTTTTTCAAGTAATCGATTCTCAGCAATAACGTTTTTTCTTATGCGCAATAATTAAAGTACGCCTACCAAGAAAGTAAAAACTAAAACACAATTAATTAATTTTATCAATTTAATGTTTAAATAGTTTATTTAACTTAGTATATTTATTTTCGGTTTTAAACATTTATACTTGAACCAATTTGGTTGGTTATGAGAAATTTTATTTTATATCTTAACGATGATTATGTTGTATCACAATTTAATTTGAATCAGCTTATTGAAATTATGGAGCAATAACCACCTAATGTAATACTTTTGTAGAATTGATTGAAAATCATTTATTGATATTAATTGATTTATTGTTTAATAATTATAATTATAATTGCTAAAATATATATTATTAAAAATATTTTGAGCATCTGCACGTATAATACCTAACCATAACCTTTTTGAAACCAGAGAAATGTCCGAATATCCAGACAAAGTGTTTTGGAATATCCGGATACAATGTTTGGTGGAAGATTAGAAGGATTACCAATAAAAGGGCGACTAGGAAGTGCTGGATTGGCAACAAAATCTTATTATCCGCTTATAGTATCGAGTATTGATGTTTAAATGCTAATAGTTAAGCTTATAGTATACGTGTATATATTATTGTTTTAAAATGGTTTAAGTATAATGCCATATCTGTAATTGTTATAGTTTGTTACATATTATTTATATTATATGCTTAATTTTTGGCCCTCCTTCCAATCTAATCAACCACTAATACCATGTCATAATATTTGAGTATTCAACTGCCAACAACAATACCCAATGACTACTAATTAGTGTCCTGACGGGATTATTCTATTCAGTTAGTCAAATCAGTTGATTTGTGTGCATATAAATTGAATTCCTTCTAAACTATTAATGAAATATAGACTAAAAATGAAGAATGGAACTTATCTAATAAAAAGTAATGATATATTATTATTGTTTTTATTTTTTTTTATTGATTTTGTATGTTATGCACATGACATCATAATTAAAGGTTGAAGACGTATATTATCTCGAATAAATTGGAAATCATTTTCTTAAATATAGAACATTATATTTTATGGAAATATCGCGATGGACAATATTATTGTATAGTGTGGAAAATTCTTCAAAACTCGTAATTTTTTATTTTTTTTTAAATAAAACACAATATAGACAAGTTTTTTGCATTTTATATAATTTTTTAAAGTAAAAATTATTATTCGTTCTCAATATATTTTTGTAAACATTTTAAATACTTGCCTTATGATATTAACTAGCAGTCATCATAATAGAAAAGATGATTTTTACCGTTTTTTGATCTTCTGTATTGGTTGAGAATGTTACATAAAAGATGTTTAATGTAAAATAGGATCTCCATTTTTTTAAAGTCATTCCCTCTTGTTCTATTAACGATGTCGTTTGTATGCGAAAGCGAATTTCTCGTGAAAAATTTAACGCAGTCAGTCCTTCGGCTTAGTAGCACAACGGGATACAACTGGTAATATATTCTGAGCAAATAAAAAACGGAAAAATCGTTTTTTTTCTCTTCTTGTCGTTCTCTTGCTACTTATTTGTTAACTTTCTCATTTTGCCCAACATCAGTTAACCTACCCTTGGCATGGAGTTTCATGGTCTACTAAATTCAGTTCGACAGTTGAAATGGTTCTACATTTATGTTTTTACAAACTGTTTGATTTTACATTCCAATTGAAGGTGGCTAACTAATTTTATTGCTTGTTATACATAGTTATTATGGTCATTTAGACCGGTAGTTTGGATCAAAAATATATTTCTGTTCATATTATTTATTGATTGGTAAAAAATTACAAAATATTTTGTGACTAAATTATAAATAAATATGTCTAACGATTTTTCATTAATAAGTTCATATATACACTATACATAATTGTGTAATGCCTATTACAAAAGAATCAGCAACATGCTAGTATGAGCACAAGAAGTGGTTGTTTTCCCGAAGTTTAAGAATTGTGGAATTGCACATAATATATGAATTAAATATTCAAACCACATTATTTGTCGTAGTGCATGATAATAGAAACTTTATTTTAATGATAATAATTTCAATTTTAATTTTGGAATTTCGAAATACCTGCCTACGCGTTGCACTAATGAAACTAAATTTTCTAGTCACTACCATCCGTAAAGATTTTGAACTTGAAAATTAATTTTTAATTTTTTTTTATTAATAATAAGTTTCGGTGACTATGGCCATTGGCATACAACGGTTATTTTTTAATTTATTAGTAAAGTTGAAGTGTAATCAGGACGTTTTAAGGTATACATTGGAAAACGGTGTAATCGGTAGGATATTTAAAACTACCAGCTGTACTGGCAGAGTTGATGATTTATTGTTGAAATCAATGGGTCCTGTTACAATTCTTTGTTTTTTTATTACTTAAGTTAAAAAAATGAATAAACAGACATTTTAGGTATTAAATAACAATTATTTATAACAATTAGAACTGATAGTATCAAAGGTGTATATTTTTATAATAACAAAAAATAATAATAGATACCCATAGTTCTATCAGGTAATTGTTTGGATTTCCCAATAGAAAATATGTGAAAAAATATAGAACAAACATTATTAATAACCATTCGTGCTTAGATATAATCTTGAAATGTTGGTTTAACATAACCCAAACTCTGCCCACAGTCATTCACAATATCAATGATTTATAGTTGTATACGGGTATCTTTAAATTTAAACACTTTTCCTATGCAGTGGATATTTAATTCCTGTATCATCCACTTGATTTATTATTTTATTATCAGTAGAAGAACATATATTAGAGAAAACATAATTTAATATTGCACAATTAATAAAATATTTCCTTATCATCTAATAATGATTTTAGTCTAACATTTAAACATGAAAATAATTATTTGTTTCTTATTTTTTTATTATTCAATTTAATACAATATTGTTTAACTGTGTTTGTTTCAGGTAAATTGAAAATTATATAAATGATAATTGTAGATTCTATTGTCATTGAGTTAATCGGATATGTAAGTAAAAACAAAATTGAACTTTACATAAATCACAGTATATTTAATTTAAAAAAAAATTATTGGTGTTTAAGCGCCGGTGTATTGAAAAGCGACAAATGATCTGCTCAATGTATGATTTATACTTGGCTCTATATTGCTCTTTGGCAGCTTACTAGATTTTAAATCCTAAACTTTAAGCTTTGTACCTACATTTAATACATATTGTATAAGCTACAGAGTAATATCATCGTTTATTTTACAAGAAAAAATTTGTATTAACAAGTTGCCGGAAAATTTTATCAGCAGTTTTCTTCGTTTTTGACTCAAACTTATTTGCAATACGTTTTAAACTTAAGTCTCAAGTAGGTCCTCAATTCTCAAGCTTATATTTACTTGAACAAGCCTCGAGGTAATTTAGATAGGAAACAATTTTAGAACACTTTTGTCTACCTAAACCATTGCTGACTAAAAGTTTACTCTTTATAAAAGGTTTTCACTACGAAAAAACCAATAAGTTCGAAAGTTTGGCCAAGTGAAAAACTTACAAGATGTCTTATCAGCAAAAATAGAACTATTTTTTACTGATTGTTCAATGAACTTCAATTGTTCCATACAACTTTATTGCCTGTAATTAGTTCTTACAGTAAAATAAATTATCCAACTGCTGTTATTATTGTTATAAAATAAAAACAAAGTATAGTAAAAAATGATTAGGTATATATACTTGTAATATTATAGAAAAAAAAATAGACTGATTTTCACAAGAAAATGTTGTTATTATTGTTCAAATATCAACAGTAGTAGGATACAGTAGGTGTAGGATACATTTACACATCAAATATTTGCCTTATAAGAAAGTGTTAATCCTAATAGTTGTAGCATTGCATACAAGTTGTTGCTAAAAATATTTATAATGTTATAACAGTTATTATACTCAAATTACAAATAAAATGTATAATTACATCGTACTTTTGTATGAAAATTAATTATAATATAAAATTTGACTTTGAGGATATTTCTAATGTGGTTTACTAAATTTTAATCTACGTAGTATGTATATGTCTCTAGAAAAAAGCTCCCAAGACAGGAATGTAAAATATTATTTTTTAGAATGTAACATTGTTCAATTTTAATAATACAATGGTACAACTTCGATAAATCTAAAGTAAAATTAATAAGGTATGTATTTTTTGTATTCTGCTTATTCTACAGTTTAATGCCACATTCAGAATGCTGCATTATATTATTATAATGCTAGCCGTTTAAAATACTCGATTATTTTATTTCAAATAAAAAAAAATGATAAAATATTAAAAATAGTTGTTTTCTCAGAATAATATGCTTATAATAATATTGGTATACATGATTATATGACATATATTTATGAATTTATGATATCTCAGTGAATTATTTAAGGTATGGTTCATTTAAAAATTAAAACTAACATTGCATATCAATTTCATTAGACATGTTATTTTTCAATAATATTATTTATTGTATACAGTCATCAATAATTTGTGAAATATTTGAATTAATTTTGTTCGATTAACTATTTAGATTTGTTTTCTTTACTAAATATCAATCAAAACAACTACGTGTCATATACTTTAAATGAGTTTAGCAAGAAATGTATTGATTTTACAATGAGGTTTATTTTTCGGTGGTTAAATAACTTCGTTACGTGAATAACAGCTTAATATAGAACCTATGAGTTGGGGATAAAATGTATAAAATGTATAAATCATAGATTTTATCTGTATGGTATTCTGATGTAGTTTTCCTTAGCATGGAGATAATCGATACAATTTAAAATCAAAATGAAATGTAAGAAATTTGGTTTTAACTAAGGCTTCATCAGAATTATTAGATTTTATCATTATTTTTAAATTTGAAGTTTATGACTACTTTTACATAAAAAAATTTCTATGCACTGACACTAGGACAATGTATCTGGCTTATTTTACATTTGATTTACAGTAAATGAAATGAGGTTACAATATTTCCGATGATCGTTATGTAGGTACCTACTAAATTAAATCAGTTTTACCATTGTAGGTTAACACGTAACAGTTGTTTTAATTACTCTTCTATTTGAACATTTCGTTTTTGAAATAAACATATTTTGCTTACATATCATAATTTTATAAGAATAACATTATAGACATAAGTAATAAAAGCAACAAATTATTTAATTAAATTTATTTTTATTTGTTCTCTATAATTGTCATATTTTTTTTTCGTACAAAAAAAAACAGATAAGCAATATAATGCACTAGAATATACCTTACGATGATTGAATGCATGTCCCTGGGGTAAATTTAGAGTTTGAAAGCTATTACCAAGACTAAGGATTTTGTTTGGTTACGGCCATCTCTGTTCCAGTCAAATGAAAATACATACTCCGGTCAGTTAGTTCAGCATGATCGGTTCGAATGCTCTTGTATTCAGTAGTCCATAAAATACTATCACAAAGTCTATCGATACACGCGAATAACAATATATATATGGATAAAGTTTTTATTTTGTTTCAGGTAGAAAAAGTTTTGGAAGCAATTATATAATTCGATAGCTTGGCATGATACAATATCGTTCAATTTTTAGTCATGTTCTCTAACTCCACTAGGTACCTAGCATAAGGCATATTAGTATAACTAACTACTTTTTTTATGGAAATTCATTTAATTAAGCGTAGAGATACGTGCGTAAGACTGATTAATATATTATAAAAATCCTGATAAAATTAATGATTTGTACATCGATGTTTAATTGATTTTTACTTTAGTGAGAGTCACAAAATAAATGTTATTTATAATATACTTTTGTATTGAAAATTGAATATTTCACGTTTTGTCAATAATACATAAGATTTTTTGTCTCAAAATCTATTTTTATTTCAGCCTGAGACCTGATGTCTTGATACTCGATTTTTTCTCAAATTGTTAGTTTCAGGTTATCGAATTAAGTACAATCACTCGGGAAAAGGATTAACACTTTTGCTAATATTATTAACTACCTATTTAATACTATAATAATCAATACAGAAATTTGCAAAAAAATAATTTGTTTCATATACTTTTAGAAATATTAACATTTGTCATTAATATTTATAAACGTTGACATATTAAATTGAGTTTGAATATTAAACAAATGGAAACGCAGACTGTAACTGTCAAACTTAATTCTTCAAAGTAAATATATTTTCCCATTATTTAACTGTTTTATTATGTAGGTTTAGTTATTTGTTATTAAATACTAGCCTACTCGAAGTTCATTCTCTAAATGTAAAATGATTTGAGTAATTGTTTTTAAAAGTTACTTTACCTAGTTACATATTAAGTCATAAAAAAATCATTTATTCATAATATGTTTACCTTACTATTTAACTTGTATCAATTTTCGAAAAATTTAGTGAAAGCATTCATTTAATTATCTACTACATTAGTATCAATGATAGATTTTAAATAATTTTTTTCTGAATTTCACACTCTATATGTTAAGGGAATTTGTACAACAAATGCAAATATTATGCCATTCATGCGAGTATTCATTAAATATGAAATTTGTATAGTAACGTCAAATAAACGTTATTATTCCACTGAAAGACAAATTTAATATTCATAACATTTCAAATAAATAATAGCTGTTTATAATTTATAATAATATATACATAAAAGCACACTAATTTACATCCAGTAATCCATATTCAGTTTACAATTACACACGAGTTACTCACGTTATAAATACATTATAAATACTAGTATTTCTAATCAATGTAAAGTACTATTTTTGTTTGTAAATAATAAATATTGTTCATTATTTAATTGTTAATCGAATCATACTATCGTTTATACCATAATTTCTTTGCAGTAAGAACAAAGTACAACATTTTGAAAACGTTATAACGAGATAAATCATTAATATACAATGATAATAAAAATATCTGACTCTTATATACAGCACGGTAGTGGGTCACTGGTCTGATAAAATATATTATGTTCAAACATCTCTAAATAATTGAACTGTACGTTGGAAGAATATAATATATGAATAAAATATTTATTGCAGAAGGGAAATAGGTACCTTTTAAAGTAACCCAATAAATAGTTTACTTAATATCACTGTAGAACAATCACTAAACATACGAAAAGACCAATTAATGCTTAAATACATAACAATTCTAAATAGATCTTCATTCCAAACGATATACAACAGTTGTCTCGATAGCACTTTTAGCGAAAACCCAAAACTTAAATAACCTATTTACTGAAGAATAATATACCAAAAGTACGGAGACTCAACACTATAATGAAAAACATGGAAGTAATCCAAAAGGCACTATGGACAATACTAAATTATTCAATTGACCTGTTTATTTCTTAGTAGTTAGTGTAACGAAAAAGTACCACCAACACACAAATACAAAAACTTTTTCACAGAACTAATAGATAACATTCGTTATCACTTACAAACTTACACGGATACAAG
Source organism: Aulacorthum solani (assembly GCA_008528875.1). NCBI lineage: Eukaryota > Metazoa > Arthropoda > Insecta > Hemiptera > Aphididae > Aulacorthum > Aulacorthum solani. The sequence goes on along the minus strand of PVMI01063621.1, from coordinate 3,868 downwards.
GTGGAAATAAATAAATAGTAAATCCACCTTGCACGGATGCATCTAAAACTGGTATAGGAATAGTTATCGCTATCATCATTCAACAAAATTAAATATTAGAAAAACTGATAAATACTTAACCATGAGCTATACATAAACTACATACATTTATATATACTACATCTTAGTTCGTGATTGTATCATACTTATATAATGCTGAATCTTCAGAAATATAATACATCGTATAAATACAAATATAAAATTCATAATTTTGATGAACTCACTGAGTGCAACCACATATTTTAATAAACACCCAGTAAAAATATTGTTAAACGTAAAATGATAAATGAAATTGATAATATAATATTTACAGGATACTGAGCACTGCGGATTTTTGGGAAATTAAATGGTAGCTCGGCTTGCTAAAAATAAGGGAATCAATGTTAATAAATTAAGCTAAGATATAAAGTAAAATAAAGACATCAATAAGTTATTTATCGCAAATGTCGAACTGAATGGATAATAGAATTGCAATTAACACCTAATGAAATAATATAAATCAAAAACAATACAAATTTTGTTTAAGCTACCATCACGCAACAGAAAGGACGAAGAAGTATTAAACCCACTACCCAGAATATTCTACCCATATTTAACCCGCAGGCATTAACGAATAAACGAAAACAAAAAAAATGTCCAACTTGTTGTTTTGGATACAAAAATTCAATATTTTCAATGATAATAATAATAAAAAAAAAACCATCGTTGGTATTCGTTATAGTTAGAACTTACATTTTTACCATACCCATGGCCACATCGTTACTCAAAAAAGTAGATACAGTTTATGTACAAAAAATAGATGATCGCTATTCATTTCCATCGTCAATTCCAAGGTACTAAACATCGCCGATGTTAAAAACTGCTATGCGCTTCCGAGTTGCTGGTAACACCTGGTGTTTCACGCCAATTCGTAATAAAAAGTTATCTTTTAACTGACAAAATGTTCTTAAGTGAATTATGTCATAACTCCAATTTCATAATACAATTATATTTATTTATTATTTATATGTATTTTTTAAACTTTGAAAAGTTGTGATGAAAGTCTTAAGATATTGCATGACTGCATTAAAACTTTTTATTTGGTGGGAATTATAATAATTAATGAGGCAAACAAATTATCCAATGAAACAACTGTCTATGAAATCCTCAAACAAAGGTGTTTGATGACAAAAACAATTATGGAATTTGATGTTCATTAAATTACTTATTTAATTCTTATCATTTGTTTTGTAATTGTATATAATATTAATGATTTTGATAATATTTAGGTGTTTAATTTAATCACTAAAAAAATTGTTTTACTAGAAACATTAACTAATTTTTAAGAAAGTTTTTCTACGTGAACAAATTGTTACACTTCATATAAGCTGTAAACAAATATGATGACAAAATATCTACGATACTTAAATATTTATAATTATGTACATATTATGAACTTTTTGTTTTATTACAACGTTTTCCTTGGTTATTAGTATTAATAATTTATGAGTATTCTATGTTATATATTTGGAATATGTTTATGGAAAAAATTAATGGAATTCACATTATACTTATTTGGTTCAAATCTTTTGTTCTTAATATTAAATCCAAAATTTTGCGGATGTTTCTTGAATGCTGGCCGATAAAAATTCAAACGGGCTGGGTATACCAAATTATCCTATATATTTATTGTGAATTCGGAAAGTAGTATTGGATGTTGAAATATTTTACTATTAGTCTAATAAAATATTTTTGCTAAATATCTTGACTATGCAATCTACGAAAACCAGACATAATTTTCAATTTTTTTTTAAATTTTGTGATGATTTTTGTCTTTTATAGTTTTTCTTTCTGCACAAATGTATAGTGTATATTTTTATTTATGTAATTAGTTGAGTTGATGTAAGCCATTTGTGATTGTAAATATTCATGATTTAACAGTAGTTGAATAGTTAACTTATTATAAACATTTTTTATGCAGAAAAGTTTTTTTGGGCATAAATAATTTAATGTAGATAACAATGATTTATTTTTTCATCTGAATCTGTGTACGATAGTGTTCTGATTAAAAAAATCACTTTGAAAGATAACTAGGCATATATTTTATCATATTAGAGGTGTTGGTCAAGAAATAAATTGATTTATAATGTAATATAGATCATATTGTTATCAGATAGCTTGTTTAAGGTTCTATTGAATTGTTTTAGTATTGCATGTTATGTAGACTAAATCTATTTTGAAATCCTTTAAGTATGAATACGAAATATCTATTTGTTTTGGTAATCGATTTATAGTGGTTCGTTTTTCAGATCGATTTAAAATTATTCGTTGCACAGTCTACTAAAAAAATAACAGAATGCTACCCATTTTATTCCCTTCGGAAACCCAGTTAATCTAATTATATCCGACCAATTTATTTGTGCAATATCAAGTTTGTATTTACGTCCCAATTGATCAAGTCAATTTCATGTGAATTCTCTGTGTGCTTAAATATGGAAGCTAACAAACCGAATGAATATGTCATTATTTTATACCAGTAAAATTATTCAGTTAAACATAATAAGTCTATTGCAAAAAAATGTCTATATTGTTAACATATTTAGTTTACATTTTCATTCAAATGTTTTATATTAAATATGAAGTTAAATTTTTTTTCTCTGTATTCTTAAACCAGTTTGAAATGAGTTTTTGTTTTAAGGTGTTTATAATACCTAGCTAAAATCCAAAGAATTTATGAATTTTAAATTAACGAAGGTGATCAAGGATGTTGATAAATTACGAAAGGATTAATTATTACAAGTGAATATAGGCTTTATTCTGTTCTCATGATTATAATAAAAATATATACATATATTTATATAAAAAAATGAATGTTTTTTCTTTTCAAATATTGAATTTCCATATTGGAACTCCATTTATTAATATAAAATTCCGAAATAGTGCTATATTATAGGTCCCTATAAAATTAAAATAATTAGTTAAATATGTGCATAAATTCAATGTAAGTTTCTGAAAAACAACCTTAAGTGAGGATGTATTTTTTGAAATAACTTCAAAATCTATATTTTATTTGCAGATTTTCAAGTTGTTTTTACGTTGTGTGTTACAACTTAAAAAATCAAAAAATTATGTCATTTTATAGTACTTATTAAGTAGTTCACCCTAGTGAAACAATTCATAGGAATACTAAAATAACTTCTGAATATTTAAGGTTACCGAAAAAGATATACCCAAATATGACTGTTGTAAAACCACAATATTTAGCAATTCTCTTTAAAACTAAAATTGAAAAACTATTTTTGATAGCATAAAACTTACTGAAGTATATGTTAATTGTATATATACCTTATCACCTGGACTCGAATAACCATTATTGAAAATCAAAAATTTGTTAACTTTTTTATTTACAATATTTGATTATTTTCATTTATAAAATAAAAAAATTGTTTTACATAAATAACATGATAATTATTGTTAACCATTTATTATTTATTTAACAAACATTAATTATTCATCGTCATTCTCAAATATTGTTTATTTCAGTCATTTATATGTACAACATCATTAAATTTGATTAAATGTCTCTGTAAGCTAGAGTAAATTATATTGTATACCTTAATTTAAATAATTTTTAACTGCACATTTTTAAATTAATATTTATTCATACATACGAGGTGTATCATAGTTTTTTTTTTCAAGCGGAGAATGATTGAAATTATAATTGCAATGCATTTAAAAGTATTTTGTATATATATATATATATATAGTTGATATGATGAGAAACATATCATATTTTAAACAAGTACTTGCATGTTTATTATATTGCCTAGTCTATTGAGATTTATGAGTT
>PVMI01063559.1:6679-18229 GCA_008528875.1 Aulacorthum solani | reverse complement strand
ATGATGTAACATACGTTACAGTAGGTTTTTATAAATAGAATCAAGTTAATACACGCATAATATAATATAGAGTTATAAGTATACAATTTAATTTATATTAATTATCTTAAAATGATTAAACAAAATACTCTATGTTCTAATCTTTTAACAAATTCTCAAAAAAAATATAGCGTTTGCTCTTCTCATTATTTGGAATTTCATTTTCGCAGAACACAGAAATCTCCTGAGCACTGTCAGCTGAAAAAAAATTAGTATTGGATATTTTTAGTGTGTTTGTTAGATTTTCCTTACACAAAAGCGTACCAACACAACTCAATTCATATATACGTATTTATAAAGATCATTTACAGCCCACAACTCAGAACAATATGATTCAACTCAAACATATTAAGTTGTTATTATTTTTTCAAGAAAATATTAGAATTTTCATCTATAAACTAAAATATTATTATTTTTCAATTCTCTGCTTTCGATAAATTATACCGATAATTTTTATAAAGAAGAAAAAATGTTATCAACATAATTTAAAAAATTAAATACACTAGGATAACCTGATCTTGTAATGCCATTTACTTGAGCAGGAAAATAATGAAGTTATTCCAACAAAAATTTTTTTTTTGTTTTTTTTTCGTATTAATAAAACCCACTAATATTTAATTAACGGGCAGAATACACGATTGCGTACGCGTTTTACTTTTTTCATAACACGATAATTTAAGTTAGGTATTTAATGTCTTGTGCAACATTGATTAGCTGGGAAATCATTTAAGTATACGAGTACAGTTAAAACTGGAAACGATAACAAATGAAATTTCACACTACTTATAACCGCTGTAGATTTTAATAGTTATAAACTTATAACACTTTTATAAAATAACCATATGTTCTATATTAAGTATATTCCTTATAATCAATATTAACTTATAGACTAATAAATTGTACATACCTAAGTTCTGCTGATCTGAGAATAATTCTTGTAACCCTGTAAAAGTAAACTTCATTGTGAAAGTCTTCTGTTGATTTTGATATAACTATATCAATATATCATATTATAAGAACATCTAAGTAGACAAGAATAAAAATTCAAAAAATTGTTCATGAGATAAGCAATTTTGATTAAATCTCAACATTTATTTGAATTACATTTACAAGACTTATAGAAATATAAAATTAAAAATATCCATATTGTTAAATATAAAGTTATTGATTGAATCAAACAGAGAAAAATATTTGAGTTATAAAACATAAATAGTAACATATGGGTGCAGCAATTTTTTTTTTTTTATAATTCAAAATTGTAAAATGTAAACATTATTGGTTATCGAATCAAAATAGTTATGATAGGTTGATTATTATATATAAGAATTTGAATGGTGGAAAATGCAACTCAATGATAATAAATATATTTTACACTAAATTTATTTAAATATAATATACGTACTCTTCGCTTTTTTCTCTAAAAAAAAAAAAAACAATAACAACAATTATTTGTAAATTTGTACCATTATGAACCTAATTTATAAAATCTTAGAAACGTTTAGGGAATGTTCCGCTATATAGATTAATTTGAAATCGATGATGATATATGATGAAATATTGATAAAAGTATAATACATTTTAAAATGTAAGTTGATTGATTTTTATATTTTAAGAACCTTGCACATCCAAAATGATGTAGAATAAGTCCATTTGAACAATAATAGTAATAGCTTATAGATGCATACAAAATAAAGGGTGACGGCTTGTCAGCGAAACGGATTCATATCTAAAAGAGTACTCAGTGAGCAAGTACAAATTTGGAGATGAAGAACACGTTATAAGACACAAATCATATCAATTTTGAATTTAAAACAAAAATAACAATTTATATACATAGATATACAATATACACTTACGTCTTGATTCTAGAAATAACATAATTAATATATTGTAGGATTCTATGTATTATAACTAGGTGCTCGCATAAAATGTTAGTGGATGGTGACGTATTGTCAGGTTGGTTGATTTAAAACAATTATAGCAAATACTCTATTTATATATATATATAAATTCACCTTAGAATAAACGTCATCGTCCATTGATGACTCTATATGACTCTAAAAGGTGATAATTATTACCTAGTAAATAGATCTATTTACACATATTTACACGCATCTTGAGTTATTGTTGAGAATTGTTGGGAATGACATGGAGGAGAAATCGATCATGAGTTGATGTAGAAGCCTTCGGAAGATGCTAAGCTGTTTATCTAAGGTTAGCATTAGATATTTTACATTTTGAGAGCAAATATATGTTGATTAATGATTATTGAGGTAAACTCGAGGACAGTATTAAAAAACTTTGAGTTTTTAACTCATTAAAAACTATCATTTAATAATGATGTCTATAATGGATTGGAAAGTTATAGTTTAGTTTACATTTCATAAATAAAAAAATATCGTTGGGAAATCCGTACAATTATTAAGGCTTGGTCAAACAGAAAGCAGGCAGCTGTATCGATCGGGTCCGCAGACCGCGGCGGGTAGACCATGGTTGTGATATCTTACACTGTCAGAGAGGGCCTTTAGTAGGCAACATGATAAGATTATAGATCACAAGACAATCATCTCATATGAAATAAAAGTGATTACGTACCTGGTGTAGCTGGAATAAAATAAAGGCTGTAGTTATTAATTATAAAGGTTCATAATATTGTTTTGCTAGGGATCGTATTTAACTAAAAATTAATGACGACATTTTAATATTTTATAATAAATGCCTAACTGTTTAGAGAAAAAAAACAAGTCTGAGAGTTGAATGTAGGTACTTGAACTACATTTAATATAATTTAAACATTGGGGTCTTAAACTATATAGGTATACATGTAACTATGTAAGCATCATATAATATTGTTGCAGCCTGTCGATTCCCCCACTCACCACTTCACATTATAGTAGAATCAAAAGGTATAATAAAAAGAAATACTCGATAGGAATAGCTAGACTAGTGATAAAAAGACCGTCGTTCATGAAAGCTTGTTCACACATTCACGTTCATATTTAGTGAAAGATACGTGGAAGTCACTATTTTATTTTCAAACTGAACTTGAACGTGAACTGCGTTCATATTTTCACGAATTTAAACGATCTCTAAAACGCTTAATTTATTGATCATTGAATAAATATATTAGACAATATATTTATTAATTACAATATGTAATAATAATTTCTTATTATACCTAATTCATATTATAAAAAAATTGTGACCCAGTGAACGCATTTAGTTTCATGACTCGAGATCCCCGTGATCACTCTAACGTCGGGTAGTGGGTGGGAAAACTGCAGGAAATCTGTCGAGCGACTGATCGTTCTCTTATGAGACGGAGTATAGGTACACACCCAGCTATTCCACGTCATGACAACTGGTGGCTGGTCGTGGCGCCAAAATCAGCTACCAGTTTCCATGATGTGGCATAGGTTTCTAACCCTGAGTGTTATGGAATTGGAATCCCAGCCCGTTCAGATATATGGTATATAATAAAACAAAAACTACTTACAAATGTCACCTAGAAATAAAACAATTGGTAATAATTATACAATTGTTATAATATGTTATCATTAAAGTGGTAAATCTAGTGATTTGTTTGAATGGTTCTCAATAAATTTACAAAATTTTCAGTTAAAAACCAAATTTGAAATCGAATAGTTGTTGGTATAAATAATAAACTCAGTGACGTACATTCGATTTTCTTACTGAGAGGAGAGGGGTTTATCAACTATGTATAATATGTTTATCTGAGCATAGATATAGTAAAGTGTATCTGGAAGAGCTTTTGAAAAAAAGAATGAATTTTGGGTTGCCAGAGTAGCTTAAGCACCAAGTGCATTAAGATTTTAAAACTATAAACAAATTAAATCATAAAATTGACTTCAGTTTTGGATTATTATTGCAATATTGCCTATTGGTACAATATAATATCACTCTGATGGACAATCATATATATTATGTTGTTTTGATACCGTGATTTTTTGCCTTTGTCTAACACACGAGTGACATAGGATTGTATACTGGTTTTTTTGCCAAATGTAAAAATATAAGAATTCTGAAAACAGATTTGAATTTTTCGACAAGACTACTTGAGATTAATTTTACTACATTTTTGACAGTATCCTCCAAATTCTTAAAAACGTTTTATTAGAAAAGAGTAAGTAAAAAATTGCCATACTTCAATTTTTGGTGAGGTTGAAATAAAAAAATAAAAATTGGGGAAGTCAATCTCAAGTAGACTTGACTACAAATGTAAATCTGAATTCTTATCAATTCATTATAATAGCAATCATAGCATTTTTTAAAAAACACGTCTTAAATCCTATGTCGTGTTTTTCATTATAACCATTTCAAAACGGGAAGGGTTTTTCGTCCTTTTAGAGGAGTTTTATCCCAAAATCCCACTGCCCATTTGTAGGTCAGGTTAGGTTAGGTACGTCGCTGAATAAACTAATATACAGTTTATTTCAGTTTGTGTGAAAATTGTATTTTCCATATTTTCCAAATGATTAAAATAAAATACATTTTGAAAAAGAAAAATATCGCTTGTTTAAATTTACCCAGACTTTAATATAAAAATAGATTATAAAGATTAATGGAATAAAAAAATATTTCTTACCAACTAAAAAAAAATATAAAATATTAGTTAATATCTTCATTATTTAGGTATCTAAAAATGTTAAATCAAAGATCTAGGAAGAAATAAGTATTCTCAGATATTTTGATATTTCTCAGAATGATTATTATTATTATTATTATTATTATTATCATTACATTACATAAGTCACTGGTGGTCCTCTCCATATTTTATACAGTATGGGGTGTAGGAGCAGTACTCTTTAGTGTGCCCGTACGATTGAGAGTTTAGATATGGGTAAATTTCTCGGTGTTTGTGTGGTTTTCTAATCTTCTCAAGTGCCAAAACATTAATACATTGAAAATATCATTACTGAAGAAGTTGGGATCAATATTAACAAAAACAAAAGAAGATGGTTTTTTTGTTTGATAGTGTCTACTGTGTGTGTCTTATTTAGTCGATTTCATCAATTTACGAGGAGGTTCTGGATATCTCTATCCCAGATTAATAGGGTTTCTTCTTGAGAACTCTATTTGCTAAATGCTATACGTTAAACTCCACCATCTACTGTTGGAGTTTAAGACATACTGATTTTGAAACTAATTATGACAGCATACTTCATTTGAAATATGTCTTATGCGACGTGGTAAATTCATTGAATAAATTATAGAAATATTCACTTTAACATTATAATTATGTGTACAATAGATATGAAAGTAATAGTTTATTTTTAAGTTCATAAATAGAAAAATATCGTTGGAAAATAAATACATAAATTGATGAAAAACTTTATAAGATTGAAGACCTCAAAACAATCATATCTTACAAGTTGCAAAACAAAAATGATTCAACACTTACGTAAAGAAACTGGAACAAAATAAAAATTTTAGTTATTAATAATTATAAAGTATTTTTAATATTGTTGTGCTATATGTTCATGGATTGGACTAAATATTACAAACAAAATTTTAAAATTTTATAACTAATGGCCACCTAACTGTTTATTAAAAATAATTCTGAGAATTGTAGTACTTAACTACTCTTTAATATGATATTAAAATTGGAGTCCTAAAATGTATACGCATGTAAGATTCATCTAATGTATAGTATAAAATAAAACAAAAGAACTTACTGATTAAAGCTAGAAATAAAATAACCGGTAATAATTTGTAAGTTTAATTATAAAATAGTTATAATAAAATGTTATAATTAAAGTGACAAATCTATCCATGTTTGTTTAAAAGGTTCTCAAAACATTTTCAAAATTTTCAGCTGAGGACCAATTTTGAAATCGAATAGTTATTAAATAGTAAAAATAGTAAAAATAATAAAAGAAATGTAAATTTGACCTCATTTGTATAGTAATTATATAATTTATCATAAAGTGTTCTTCATTTTCTTTTTAATGTATAGCTATCATTAAAACTCTTCAACTTACAAAAATAAAATGTTACTATATTTTTAATACTCATACATTATGCTCTATACATTAGCCATTAGGGGAGATTATCTTAGGTTAGAAAAATGTATATGCACTTCTTTAAATTACACTAAAAATGTTATAAATTGCAAGCTACAATTAATAACTATAATACATTCGAGAAAAGTTATCTTCACAGATACTAAGCTTGTTATTGTATTCTAAACCAGCCTATGCATGATATAACAGTGTTACATATTAATATATCAACACATTCAACTATTCAAGAACAGTTTTTGAACGGATATCACTTTGAAAGTAGATAAAAGTACACAACAATGTTTGATTTGTGATTTTGCGGTCAATGCAGGAGAAATGAAAGTAAAAATATAGGCAACAATAAACATAAAATATACTTACATTTTATTTTACCTACAAAAAACGTATATAATATACAAAGTTATTAATAATACAATTAGATTGAATATGACATTTATAATTATGTAAGTCGTGATGTAAGTGATGTAAGTGGTGATCAATGTGATTGACCCCTTTGATTTTAGGAAAATGTATGAATTGCGATCTGTGGATATAAAAATATTGATCTATCCTAAGATAACATATCTATGTTATATTAGGTTCTATGTGTATTTCAATTAATAGTATAATATATTTATCTACAAATAGACATTTAGGCTAATTGACGAAATACTTAATATTATACCTAATTTGTAATCATGAAATCTAACACAGAATAAAATAACAGATTATAATAAAAAAACAAAAACAAAAATATAGGTACGTACCAAAATGAACTAGAAAAATTATAACAATAATTAATAAACTATTAATAATAACAATATAAAACTTACTTCAACATTTTCAATAGAAGAAAAAAAAATATTTTTTTTTTTTCAAAAATTAAAAATTAATATATTGTTTTATATATTATTCCACCGCATATTATTAAAAAAAAAAAATTCAAATAACTAACATAAAATTGGTAGTTGCTATGAAGGTGTACATATTTTATTTATTTACAATCTGTGTTTGACAGCACAATAAGTAAATCTGATAATTTATGTACAATATTAAAACAAAGGAGTAATATGAAGAAGGAGGCCAACCAGGGATGGAACCCAGCGTGAAATTATATTAAATTAGCAAGTCTCTGCAGTATTTTATTTTGAGCCTATGGATGGGATTTATGGTTTTTAGTATTAGATGAGATTTGTGATACTAATGGGTTAGTATGGGAACTTAGCTTGGAATAGAAGGATCTGTAGTGTTTGGTGTCTAATTACGGTTAACTGTTTCAATTTTTAAGAAATCAAATATGAAAAAAAAAAATTATGACAAAAGTGCGAGGGGTCTTTTATTTTATTTCCATATAAAAGTAGGTGTGTGCGTTCCACACTGAACTTCAGTTATCACCGCTGTCGCCGTCGACCCTCTATTCATTCCTTATTTAACAAAATTATATTTTATTTCTAGTACCATAGTTGTTGTTCGACACTAACCTTAAAACTATAACCGGTAAATATTTTATTCCACTATGTTATTGGGTGTCATAAAAATATTGTTGTATTTCAGTTAAGATTTGAAAATCTTTGTTTTCATCGTTCGCCGTCATTAAAACCCTTAAAATTTGTGTTTCTTTTTTACCCTGACGTTCATCATCAGGGAAGCAAGAACATCCATAATTGTTGGTGAAAATAATATGAAAAAAGGTTTGCTCATTTCTGAACTCGTGTCGCTTTCTTGCCTCATCATCATCGACGAATACATAGGAACCTGATTTTAAAGAGTTCGTCGAGCACTAAGGGTAAATTCAACTGCACAAAATGTGAACCCAAATTGAACCTTGCATTAATCGGCCAGCACTCTAAGAGGGTTGTGTGAGAGGCAGCTCCTGCAGACGAGATTGCGGAAACTCAAGATTTCTTTTGATTCGCTGATTTATTAAAAATAGTTTAAGTTAATTGTAAGAGCGCCCCAATTATTGTATTTAAACACTGTGGCCATAGCACTAAACCAGATTGGTTATAGAGCGCTCCGTTCCCACAAGTAAACTGTACTATCTTCTTTCTCATTGCCAAGAAAACTTCAATTCTTTGGTTGTCGTATGTCAGGTTGCCTTAGTGGCAGGTCGGGTGTAAGGTTGTCTATCCATGGCAAGCTCATCGTGAGTTTGACTACCCTTGACAGATCAGGTGTTCAAATAATTTATAACAATCCTTTTTGTCAAGTCAAGCTCGACTGATTCTCATAAACTACCATTCATTGTACATATAGTAAGTATGCTGTTTAAGTATAATTTGGATGACAGTATTGTGAAAATACCAGTAATTGATATAGGTACTTAAGAGCATCATATGGCATAACTCTATACTTTATTAAGCAAATTAGCAAAACAATAATAAACACAACAATTACGTACTTTTTAGTTGAGCTAAACAAAAAATTTAAATAGGTTTATTCTTGATAATTTATTTATAATTGGCTTATAAATTATTAAACACATAAAAAACTAGTTGTCGACATTGAGGTTACTATAATAATCAATAATAAATATTGGGAATAGTATAAAGTTGTAGATATAATAACTATTTACAATATTATACAACTTCTATTATTGAGGTTGATAATAATAAACTATCACATGATCAATTTGAAAATAAAATAACGGCTCTTAATGACCGTAATCATATTGATTCTCAGTTTATTTATGCAATTTTCAACAATTCTATAGATTCACTCTACTTTTTATCTCAAGTTTTATTTAAAGTTTACTCTCACAATATTTGAAATCATACTCATTTTTATGTTCCTACTTATTTCACTTCCTCCAGCCACATCCACCTCATGCATTGAGTTCTTAGGCTAAATAATATAGTTCGATCTTCGCCCTTTAATTGTTATTGTTTATTTGCCTCGTTATTTACTATTGTACTTATATTGTTACTTTGACTTAGCTATATTTCATATTATTTTTTATTATCATATTATGTTGTATATATTTTCACTCTTTTGTAAATGCCGTTCGGCATTTAACTTAATAATAAGTAAATATCAATTGTTTACTTTGCTTAATTTAATAATACTACTTATAAAACTCATAAATACTTACCATCATCCACTTCTATAAAAAAAATATTTACTTTAATTAATCTATTTTGTCTAAAACTCTAAACTCACATTGATTGTCATCTAGTATACTTTCCGCTATTGGTCCTACTCTGTCTAGTTTACAATATTATGATAAGACATTATAATATTTTATGTTTTATAATACAATCACCCTATAATAACTACATAAATGCTTGACTTTCTTTGCGGATATGACAAAATAATGCGGCACCCCAGTCTACTACTATACTAGGAGTCTTTCTCGGACTATATTTTTTCTATAGTACCATATACCTTTTAATTGTTCCTCGTCTAGATTCTCTAAAATTTCTCCCCGAATTCCATATTTCACCATTATTTTATGGTTTTAGTGAATTTGATGGCTTTATTATTTCTTCTCTGTTTTCAGGCATTTAATTATGTCTAAAATCCTTCAAAAAGGATATAATAAAATTAATTATTTATGAAATATAATTAACTTACCTTCACTATTAGAAGCATTTAGAATTCCTATTGAATTTCAAAATCATACAAACAAAATTATATAAAACTATTCTTGAATAGGTATCATAAAGTAGGTGGTACCTACTTAGGCATGGGCAACTTAATCTTAATAAACATTACATACGCACTTTTTAAAATACTTTCCTAATAGTTATTATCAACATTTTTACATCTTCTTTATCTTCTTATGCAAGTGTATTCAGCCACTGTTAACATCCCGTCCACAATAAATTATCCAACTATCCTTATTTTATGCCGAAGTTTTCCAATTTGTTCCACCCCTTTGCTTACACATCCCTCTCCACTGTATCATACCGCTTCATTTTGGTTTATGAAGGGTATTTTTCCTTCCAGATTTTGTTCCATCATAGAATCATAGCTCATAGTTGTGAGTTTCATTACCTAATACCTTGTTGCATATCCTGCCAAGCACAAACAACTTTTATGGAAGCCACTACAATGATATTCCCGCTGTATCTATATGGCTTCTAACTGCTCATACTTTCTTCGCCATCCTCTCTCCTGTTACATCATCTTCTATTCTCTTAAAGATTTTCTGTACTGATTTTCTTTTTAGTATTAAGAATTTATTTTCATATGATTGCCCTGTGTGCAAATTTCAGACCAGTATTTCTTTTTTTTTGCATGAGTATTCAATAATACTAACATAACTAATTCTTAGTTACTTTATTATGTTGATTAATAATTAATTAAAAATTGTATTACCTATACAAGCATCTAAAAAAAATTTTTTTTGATTAGTCAATGATAAACTAATTAGGGCTATATTATGTGAGATGCCGCCCGACATGTCATTAGCGTGTTGGAGACCGGTGAATTGCGGCCCAGGAAATGTATTAATTTTGTGCCGGCAGTATTTTATATCTTATATCTACGAAGACTACAAATTCTATTTGAATGTGTTATACAGTATATAATATAAATGCATTATGGAGATTGTAAATAGCGAAAATTGAAGCCAATAATTCTCTACGAAGGCTACAAATTTCGTTTCCACAAAACATTAAAATACGATGTACAGTGGTGGCCTTGCAGTGTCAAAGTTATAAGTGCTTTTAAAAATCTCCTTTAAATAAAATAGTTGAGAGTTATACTAATCATAACCATGACGAAAGAGTCCTAAATAGGCAAATATTGTGTAATTATTATTATTAATATTGTGTTAAGAAAAGCCATAAAATACATTTCTTGCAAACCTTCATAACTTATTTGTTCAAAATTGAAGAAAGGCAATGTATGACTGACAACGAATGATTTATCATTAATTCGACACAGTGTTCATCATACCCTTTCATTTGTAGGTACACAGGTATACCCTCCTCTGCCAAAATGCATTAAAGAATTACATGCTGTTTTGGAGTCTATGAATATCAAAACTAACATTTTTATTTTTTTATTTTTGTTTATCAACGACAAAAAAATTTTATAATTGGTTTTTCTACTACACAAAGCACAAAAGTGCTGTGCGATGTAAATGCATTTTACGTAGATGAAACTTTCAAAAGCTGCAATAAACACTAACAAAATAAATTAAAATGTATCAAACAAATGTCATGACTCATGAGTTATAACATTTCTAATAAGAAATAACATATTACAATACTTCAGCTAATAGGTATACTAAAGTGAGATTTTACAAATACAATGTTAGAGTATTTAATCGTTCCTACAAAAATTATAATACACTTTTTAAAACAACTGTAAGTATAACGTTTTTATAAACTATATTATATTATGATAGATTGAAAAGTAAAAAATAGTATAAGTTCTGTTTGACTCTAGATGATTATTAAATAACAATAATTGATTTTGGTTTTTGAATTAATTCTGAAGTATTACACAAACATAACAGATAATTATTGACCAAATAAAT
>PVMI01063554.1:0-17392 GCA_008528875.1 Aulacorthum solani | reverse complement strand
CCGTGCACACTCAATATATGCTGCTGCGGCGTGTGTATATCATATTACTGTTCGCGCGTATAGTCTGTGTGTGTGTGTGTGTGTGTGTGTGTGTGTGTGTGTGTGTGTGTGTGTGTGTGCGTGTGCGTGTGTGTGAGTCTGAATTCGACGCTATTTGCTGCCGTGGGCACCGCCACCAGACACACGACGACCAAGCGAAACGTGCGACGCGGACCGGTACGCGGGCGCGGAAGACCCGGCGTAGAGGTGTGCAGGCTGCCATTTGCATTTTGCGGCGACCGGCAACGCCGCGCGGTGACCAAACAAGGATTGAAATACCTTTTGCGCCCCGATCCGATGACGACTGCACCGAGACGAAGAATAATTTTTTATACATGCAAAGCATTATATCGTATTATACCGCCTAGTGTTGTATAGTTTGACCTACCGCCATGTAAAATAATATATTATTATTAATAAATCACATATGCCTAAGCACTGTTATACATAAGAAATTGTATTATAAATAAAATGTTAGGTTAGGTTAGGTGTATGTGTTGGCATATCATCTATTTTTATTACATTTTCTTACTAAGCAGAGTTGGCGTGAGCACCTACCTGTCATACCAAATAATATGCGTATTATGTCACAGTTGCAGTTTTTTTTTCAAAATCCATTCTATAGGTAAGCTACACACATACGGAAGTTGCTTTTTTCAATACATACATATGAATAATAAACAATTCATTTCACATTATTTTCTTTTGTTAAAAAAAAAACCCCCAAAGCAACAGGCAACAAAAATGGTTTTACTGTAACCAATAGCAATAGCCTCCTATATTATGTACCTATGCAAAAATATTATTCAATTTTCCTTAGTCAAAACGTGAATCATGTGTAGCAACTATCAAAGTATAGGGGTTGATAAACGAAGTAAAAAACACTCCCCCCACAGCTCGAGGAATTTGATGCCGATTGGTTCAGTAGTTTCCAAGTTTATAAGCCTCACACAAATATTACGTTCATTTTTACGTATATTTAGATACAAATTAAAAGTGAAACAAATACATAATTACGTACTGTGCAAAAACGTCTAGGAATAAGAAACTATTTTTAAAAATCAACTTTTCTTCAGGACATAACTCGTTAATGGTGTTATAATGTACGCTTTATTACACACTCACTTTGTGTGACATTGGAAATATTGTACATTTTCCAAAATGAACTTAAAAAAAAAAAAATTATAGAAAGCTCCAATCTGTACAGTTAGAAAAGTTAAAAGAAATGTATCTGAATTTGATTCTTCTGTCATAACAAATTATTATCATTGTATGGATTATAGTATATATGTGTGATATCATGGAGTTATATAATAATTGTTGCAGCAAAATAATATTGCAAAAACGTTCAAAAAATAAAAGCTGTCATGCCAACGCAACGCTATTCCATCCTACTTCGGAAGCTATAACATTGTATTTTAGATATTTTATTGTATTAACACAAATTACCTCTTATAATAGGTGTAATAAGTTGCAACTGCGATCTCCGAGGAAATTATATAGGTATATGTTTCTTTAAAAATTGCAACCAGAACTCTCCCAGAATTAAGCGTCTTCCTGATGGGCTAACAGTGCATTTTAGTGCATTATTTATTTTTTATAATGTCTATCATGATAACATAAATGCAGTAGAAATTGGTCGAGAGCGAAATTTCTTTATTGCTTCCTTCTCGAACCTTACATTTCACATCGAAAATGAAGTACAATTATTATTATATTGCTATTATGCGTTTTTGCGTTGACCAATTATGCAATAAATTGCACATTGTTTCCCGGAAACGGTAAAACAATATATCCATATAATATATATATATACTATAACAATAATAATTGTTCCTGCAGCACATTCACATCATATAATAATATCTTACGACGTGTCGGACTAGTAATAATTGTGTGTGTCATTTTAATAATATATGTTTACAGGAAAAATATATTAGATTTTATAAGATCAAGAGATAGGGCAATTTTATGCTCCGGCAAGTTTAGCGTGATACATTACGCGAGCATATTATTATAATTTCTATAATATTATGTATAAAATTCCGTGAGATTATCAATGGAATTTATTAGAAAAAAAATGTTAATAAACATTAATAATTCATGTCTTGGTTGTAAAAACGAAAAGTAATTAAGAATAGATACAATAATAGTCGCACACTTTTTGAAATATTTACTTTATTAAATATTAGCTATGTATAATAATAAATGCATATAATATATACAATGTATATTGATAATATACATACATGGTACACAATATTTTATTTTTATTTTTACATCTGCAGCCTCATTTAATTCGATAAATTGTTTGTCTTATTTTTTTTGTGTAAATTGTATAATATACTACTTACCTAAGTACATATTGTGTAAAATACACTTGTTTTACAAAATGAATATTCACTTTTTAAATTTTTTTAAATTTTTGATTTATAGTCTATATAGGTATTAATCATTTGTTAAATATTGTATATTATTAAAATATATTCATGATGTACACAAATCATCATATTAATAATTAAACCTCGTAATAGAACATTAAAGTATTATAATAAATACATATTATAGAATGCGATGGATAGTATTACTGTTACAGAATTTTCTATTTAAAACCAATAATTTAGGGAAAAAAAATTGTTCATAAAATTAATGGTTGAACTATAAAAATTATAAATATTATAATTGTCATTTAAATGATATTAAATATTAATACATAATATTGGTCGCATATTTATGTTAAGAATGGGCCTGTTGTGGGGATAGGTGCACATCATACATATCCTTATACCAAGTTTTAAATAATAACTATTTAGTTAGTATGATTGGTCTTTCTAACGAATAGTATTTTAGAAAACACATCTCACTGTTCGCTACACCAAACACTAGCGTTTATATAGAATTTTAAACCTACAGAACTTTGATACATGGTTTATTTATTTTTTAACGTAAGTGAAAACTTATATACGGCATATGCATATTATTAACTATCTAATGTCTACTTTTATAGTGGGAATCAGGTGAAGTCTAAAGCATTTATTCGTTAAATAATCTCCCAAACCTATACTTATTTACATGCATGTATATATATAATTTAAATATATTATAGGTACCTACCCTTTGGAAAATAAGGGTTTGTGTAGAGCTCATTCTTACAAGGCTTCGCGAATAATTGATCATTTATTATATTGTACATCAACAACGGGTTTGAATGGGATCTTCTGTAGAGCATCGTATTCGAATTATGTACCTCTGCCGGTAATGAAAGATGTAAAATTGGAAATCGCCGCTTTCACCCGTGTCGTCGACGAGGGCTCTTGAACTTTTCGTTTTGCACGCGCAATTATACTCTACCCTGCACGATAAGCTCTATACAGTAAGATAAAATTAATTTTAAAAAGCTATAGAGCAATTTATCAAAGAGAATCGAGTTCCTTTTTTAAGCTTTATATACACTTGAACGGTTTTGAATTCACTCAATTCACTCGGTGGTCGTTAAAAAAAAATTTTAAAAAAAAATCATTCGTGGTTATATATTATTATACTATAATATACCGCGGTAGGTAAACTCACCAGAGATTTCACTGCAGTATATACCACAGCCGTTGCCGAAAACAAATCGGTATCCGTTTAACAGTGAAGACGTTACTACAATGGTGAATAAAAAGGATTAGTTTAGTGATGGCTATATAATTTATGTTTACTCGTTGTATACGCTTCCTTATGCATACCTATACATGAGAAACACAGCTCTAGCAGTACATACCAACAAAATTATGATTTTACAATTTTTTTTTTTTTGTCACTTTGAAACTTTAATATTAGGTATTTGAACACCCACCATCATTGTCATACTAAATTATGCACTATAATTGTTTTAAAAGGATAAAGGGCTACGTAAATATATAGTTATTTCTTCATGGTTAGGCGTAATACCTATGTATACAAATAATTATGTCTGAAAATGTCTTATGTGATGTTGTATATGATATCTGGTATTTAAATTCCTTATTTTTTATTAAGTAGGTACCTACTTAAAATTAACTTAGTATTTTAAAATTTAGCTATACAATTTTCGGTATTTTGTACTTTTGAATACTATATTGATTTGATCCATTTTTATTTATAATAAATTAACATTCTTTGAAAGTATTTTTGTCAAACATCAATATAATGTATACAATTTGTAAATTACCATGTATGATATATCACAATCTTAGCGCTTTAACCTATATTATAATATTGCCCATAGGCATGCGCAGTTTCAAGTCGGGAGCAGTGAATATTCCTACCGGTACATACATGAGTATTAAATTAACATTTTTAAGCTCAAAATCAAAATTTAACCTTTGACCTTTATTGACATCTTGTATACAATATTTTAAGTTTACACCTTTCCCTCAAATGTAATAATACTTTAATAGTACTTAATACATGTCCTAAATAACATAATTATATAATATCTATAGTATTTTATACACGATACACAATACATGATATATGTATAATTCCATATAAATAAATTACAACAAATAATTACGATAGATAATATATTACAGAATATTTTAATTATATATAAATAGAATGAGGGATAGTGGTAAATTGATAATGAAATTATTAATAGTATCTGTGTACTGCATCGTTATGACGGACCACGGAATCCTGTTTATTTTTAGTTTTCATTTTCCAATCAATAATACTATTGTCTATTACTATATAAATAACTTCTCATATTATGTACATGATACATCTGTAATAAGTAATGGACATAAAATACTGTAGAAGTCTGATGTCGCTGTTTTTTTTGTAACCCATAACCTATTTAAAGTTTAAACACAGAAAAGATTACCTTGGTAGCAATACACTTTTTGAATAACCAACTTATTTTTAATTGAGCATTACCGGTGTGGTCTCCCAGCTTGGATCAGTTCAGCCCTTGCAAATATATTCAAACCATCCAGGCACAGCAAGAGCACACTTCTCAGCCCCTGTGCGCACGTCTATGATATGACCTTATAATAAATAATTATTTTAATCATTTTGTGTAAAATATTAATTGTATAACCCTTTTATATATTGCTATACTGTACTGTGTATACTAGATAGTAGCTATTGTTTATTTGGTTTATTACTTGAGAGTATTTGAAATGCATACTTGTACCTTTACTACTGCATTAAATCATTTTTTTTTGTGTATTTGAGTAATATTTATTACAACATTATTTACGTAACAGCTTGCAAAAACTTGCCTACAAGATGAATCCTCTTTAAAACGGACAAACCACCTGTTAAATGGTCAATTATTAAGTTTCTTGGTCACGTGCCTGCAGACTATAGTGTGCTATACGTCACACTACTCGAGCTCTCCTGTAAAGAGGCGTCGTCGGTCGCGAACAAACGGTATACCACACACCGTACACGCAGTACCGGCATAGGTAGCTGGACTGTAACCGCAGGTTACCAGGGTCGTGGTCATGAATTCTGCGGTCTGTTTCGGACGAGCATTGATGCGTTCGGTAGAATATTATAGTGGTAGCGGGAAAAACCGTTGGTAGGCAGTGCGTGTATATACGTATGATAGTCGTTTATAGGTAGACATAATAATGTAATAATATTTATAGGTACTATATAGGTAGTGTGTCGAGAGCGATATTTCACGTCGCTTGGCAACTGTCAACCGGATGATTGACTGTCCTCCGGCAGGTCCTCATCTCCAAACCCCAAATTAACGTGACCGAACGTCGGGGAGCGGCCCTCCGGCCTGTGTAATCTACAATAATAAATAATCATGGCTCTCTCTCACTCTCACTCATTTATTGTTCCCCTATTTTCGCCTCCACCTCCACCGCACGAAAACAATAATATTCGGATGTTATATATATTATTATTATTATTATTATGCTGTATATTTAGCCGGTACAGCGCACAGGAAGTCGCGACGGTCCCGTACCGGCGGCGATATCTCAGAAAATTGTTACCCAATTTAACCGCGTTTATACTGCAGGGTATCGTACCCGAAATTGCAGGGCAATATAACATCGTGTGTATACGGCCAGCCGGATGCCCTCGGGTACAAATTATATACTTAGGTAAGCGTCTTCTTCGCCGATCCCGTATATACAGCGTGCACAACATACAACACATACCTAGATAATAATATTATATGAGTGTATACCACCGGGTCTCCGTTTTGCGACTATCTATCGAATTTATGATATTATGTATATAAAACGCTTGTGTTATTATTTTTATTTCACATAACATTGTACTAAATCTTTTTAAATCCACTGCTCACGACTGCTGCAGTATAGTTGAATCTTTTACCGCCACCGCAGCCATCGTGGTGGGAACTTATAAAAATAAAGTTTTCGTCACCTTCGCTCAAATCCACTCGCCGAATCGACTAGAAACTTTCGACGAACGTCTGTGTATTTTCTTGTATATATATATATATACCTGTTGTGTGTATTTATATATAATATATATATTGACCGGTTTTTTTTTCGTTTAATTTCATTTCGACGTTGTCGTTGCTGTCGTGTCGCTTCTTTCACCCCTCGGAAACGATCCGACGTGAAATTGAAAAATACGCTTTTCCCTGCAGCGTCAATCTCGACAAAAATCTCCAACGGTCTAAACGAAAAAAACAGGCGTTTTTTATGTTAAAAATAAAAATTCAGTTGCGAAATAAGGTTTTTTTTTGTTGCACTTCCTGCCCATTAGAATATTTAGATGACTTTACATTTGTACCATGGTACTATAATATACTTGGTATAGTTGCAGAGTTGGTGAAAATTGTATTAAATATTTTTAAAAGATTTTTTACATGTAATATAACATTTAAAAATAAAAATATTTTTTTGACTTTATATTTTTAGGGTTAACATCATAGTTTTCAATTTTTTTCTATTATGAATAACATAACACATTTTTAATTTTATAAAATATTTTTCTGAGAATTTATATGCATACAAATCAAATTCCTAATGCGCAGTTAATTAGTTGTAACGTATGACTTTTAAGTATTAAGAGTGTTGGTGAGTGGAATGGAGTGATACTATAGATAGATAATCTTGGTGTGCTACTTGAACTCCACTCATCTGAACTTGAAATATTTAAAAATATTGTTATAACCATAACTAACTAGCCGGTAATAATGAGTGTTTTACAGTATCCCAGTAGATTTATCTGTATAATATGTTTGTATAACTGTAAAAGTATAGTTATAATCAATTATAATATAATGTTTTCTTACTATAACACAATTATATACTAATAGGTACACTCTTAATAAGGCCAATTCAACGTAAAATGTGTTTTGAAATGTAATGCTTGTCATTTCTTTACGGAAATAATGTATTTACTTACTCAAGTAATCTGCAGTAACAATATTGAAATTACTCAATTATATTATGCCGTATGTCGGCCATTTAAAATTATTAATTTAGGTATGTTTAATTGAAATAATTAATAAATAGGTACAATGTTTAATCAATCAAGTCACATACCTTACTATGTTTTAATCAGGTCAAGTTAAAATTCAGATTGTGTCATTTGCTATTTGATAAAATCTTAAAAATTCTTAGATTCATTATAAAATATAAGTTTAAGAACAATTTTTAAAAAAATAAAAAATATATATTTAAGTATGTTATTCTGAAATAAGATACAAAAAATAGTATTTTTAAAATATTTGAAATACCAAAAATGTATTTAAATACTTAATAAAACTGGAAACAAACTGAAACGGTAACTATCAATACCTCTGTATCACTGATCATGCAAAAGTCCACTAAAATAAATTATTTGAAAATAATGTCGATTTTCCAGGGTTCCCGTCGTTTCAGTAGCCGTCAATATAAAACGGTAGCGAAGCGCACCTGCGAATTCCTGCGGTAATGACCTTACACCGATTTCTATAGGGTGGGTCCAGCTCAATACGATAATACGCATTAAAGGGTGTACGTCACGTACGTATTATTTATTTTGCGGTACAAAACAAAAATCATGCTGCCGTGGCAAAATAAATTTCAATTTCGGTTATTTGGTCACAGCTTTCATGAGAACGCGAACATCCTAAAACCTATATGCTCATTTTTAGTTTTATACCACAGTTAGCGAAAACTATATTATAAAACTACCTTTTTTTTTCGCCCGATCGAAAAACCGGAAGCTGGTGGAAACTGTTTAGAACAATACTGCAACCTTGTCTCGTAGCATTTATTCAAAAACTCAATATTAGTTATACATAGGTGGGGCCTATAATCATCCTGAAAAGATGGATTTCGGCCCACATAATAACACCACAATTACCCTACCCGTCCACCTCTTGACTGCCTGATGCTCTTTGCAGCCTTCTTCTGCCCCAGAATCGTCTTCACCATCCTACCAGGCCTCTGGTTTTCCACCGACACCTCAATCTGTCGTCTTCTCGACGTAGCATATAGGAGGAGCTCATGCTCCGGCTCTGGAATGATATCAGGGACATCCTCGGGTTGTAATCACCGATTGGTGCACTGCTCCATCTCATGCCTACCCACCGTCCAGTCCTGACAGTAATTGAGCCATGATTATAAAATTACCTATATTATAATATAAAACGTAAACATACCTATACCAACTATAGGAATATAAAAATATGTATTCTACAGTCAACGATCGATTCCATTATAGTGGCCACAGTGCCTATTTTTTTTAAATGTTCACGACTTTGTAAGCTACATGCATCTCTTTTCGTAATATTTTTATGAATTTTGTTGCAAAAGTCTAAAATGTTATGGCTTATATTCCCACGACAATAACCTTTAGAACCAAACTTATGATGAGTGATCCTAATCGAACCTCTCCTATACAACAAATCATCAACTACTCACCCCTCACAACGAAAGGAAAAATCCTGGCTATACTACTAAATTAGGGGAAATATTATTAGTGTTTTGATTTCGGCCGTGGTGTAAATAAACGTTCATTTCCATCGACGTTTTGAGAGAGAGCCAGAGCGGGCCTCGTCATCGCCAGCTACATAGAGGGACGCGATCAAAAATATATATTATTATTATTATTATTATTATTCTATTCGATATAACGTCATTACAGTGACGTTTCAATATAGGAGCTATACAGCCGGATATACGTCTGTGTCGTCCCCGCGCGCGAAAATAGACATTTCGATTAGTTCGTGCCAGCGTGAGAGCATAACAAAATACTGCTGCCGTCCTAAAAAAAAATTGTGTCTGTGCACAGATAATAAAAATATTATCATGAAACGACCAAAACATAAACGTTTTTACGATGGATGGTGAGCGTACCGATTTTTTGTAATTAATTCACCAACACTCGTTTTTTTTTTTTATTTTACAGTGAACTTATATATTATACTGCCACTCTACGAAGATCATCATCACTTTATAAAAATAAAATTGTAAGTCGTAACGAATGAGTGTTATAGGTGAGTGTGCAGTGTGCACCATTGTATCTATTAGGTATGTATATTGTTGGGATTTGGGAATCGTCCTATAGGTCTCGGGTCAACATGACGGTTTTTGACGTTAACCCATATTTATAATATTTTATGACATCGGTTAACTTGTAATTATTTCCTTATTACTATTATTTAGTATTTTCACGCCTCTACTTCACCTTTAAAATTACAATTGCCTAATTAAAATTATTTTTTTTTCCAAATTTTTAGTAAAATGCTTATAGTAATATTATATTGTGGTTTTGGCCGAGCTGTGGTTTCACCTATGCCCCGAATATTTAAATTATATAATATTATGTGGGTACATAAAAAATAATATGATACACATGCAATCCTTTGTATTATAGACATATATCTATATTCGTGTGCGTTTTCGAGATTTTTTTAAAACTTTCGCCAAAACTACATAAAACCGATCGCGCTCCTTCTTCGTAGTATGTATTATTTTTCCAATTTCACTCGTGCCATGTAATTCTATCATCATATCTTCGACACGTGTACCTAACATTTATTTTCATTTCGTTTACTTTTACGTTTTACGGTATAGTAATAATAATCGCTTCATCGCCACCACTGTACTTCACCTTCTATATATTATATTACTGAGTGATTTGAGAGTTGAATTTTTCCATTAATAATGGATTTATTCATATTAGATTTCTTAGAATCTTTAAATATACAAAAAAAACTTATTTTAAAATACTTAGATTTGTTCGTATCATTTAAGGATATTGTCAAGTGATGATAAAAATTCTTTTTTTTTCAAATAAGAACCAACTTTTTTTTATTGTAAATTGTTAATCATATGAATTTTTTCAGAGGACGCTATAATACTCTCAGTGAAGTTGTCCGCTTCATTCCAACTCGCAACATAGCAAATTTTACGAATTGAATAATTCATTTAACTCTATTATGTTTAACTTTAGAGTAAATTGACCTATTACTGAATTTAGAAGTAAGAATATTTACTAGTGGGATAGGTTTTTTTTATATTTTAATTTTATGGCGTCTTCTTAATATTGCTTTTGATATTTAATTCAAAATACCAACCAGTAGACATATTTATAGATAAGCTATTAAATATTATACTCCTTATAATCAGTAATCTTAAGATGACAAATAGTTCTTAAAATAATGTTTCGCAAAAATATAAAACAGCTGATGTATCTAATATATTTTAATTTAGTAAATATTGTATTAGATTCATACATTTTTAAAAAAATTTTAAAATATAATAGATCAATTATTAATTAATAATTAATCAAATTATCAGAGTCTATCTATAACTTTCAAAAATCCAAACTTATTATTTTTAGTACCAATCTACAAAACTAATGACAACTTAAGAAAAATATTTGTTCAAATTTCAATATAGTTATTTAAATATTTTCAAAAAAATAAGCTGCTTATCAATTTATAAAAAAAATGGGTGGTTCTGGTTAAAAAATAAGTTTGTACTACCTTTGGACTTTTCTTAAATTATTGCATAAAAAATCTACTAAAAAAAACCTCTAAAAATCTGAATTTGAATAAATCTGTTATTAAAGGGAAAATGGGGGCGGTGAGTATGCTTGGTGAATCACCCTTTATATAATAACAACCGTTGTGGCGTTATTCATAATGTATTCGTTAAAACAAAAAATAAAACCAAAATACCTACTGTTTTCGACAAAAAAATCTGATTTACATCTGAAATTATTCAACGCGCTACATAATTTATTTACCCGTTCACGAACATTTTAAAATATTANNTACATCGATTGAAGCGAATATGTAACGCCTTCATAACATTATAATATATAATATATAATATCTATTTCGCTACGAATACACAGGAAAGTGTAATCGTTCCAATTTTATTATTTTCTGACAGTCATGATTTTATAAATTTTTCGTAATTACATATTTTGAATATACTTATTTGACATTTTCGTATTACACCACGAAACAAACTCCTGACGGGTCTTTGTGGCTTCGCAAATCAAAATGTGTACTTGTCCAAAACAGAGATTTAAATTCTAGACCTTGGGTATTATTCCTTTGGAATACTTTTATTCTGTTTTTTTAATAATTTAAATTTTTTGTTAAATATTTTAACGGTTCTTTGATGCTTATGGACACACTGTGATCCCGAAATAACAAAACAATTTTATCCTTTGTTGATTATTTTAAGCACTATATTGGTTTCAACTTAATTTTAAAAGTGATTTTTCTGTTGATTATAAATTTGAATTAATTACAAGCAAACAACTAATATGATTTTTTGATTTGTTCATCTGTGCCAATATTTTCATCGGTACAGAAAATGTATGTGAAAGTAAAAACTCAAAATAGGTTTAAAATACCACTTTTCTCTTTTGAGTCAACCAACGATGAAAATAAAAGTAGGTACTATAATATAATTATTATTCCTATTATGCAGAGTACATATGTATTTTATACCATATTGTATATGCAATATGTGTGGTAAGTGTAGATAACATTTATTGTCTTAAACTATCAGCTCTAAAGCACTTTTAATATGGCTTACCTGTTGTTTTATTGTTACGAACCATTAATTTTTGGACCAGGTGAATGGATTTTAAGACAGTAAACATTATTTTATTAATCGTGACTGACTATTTCTGTACTTGTATAGTATATTTAATATTTATATATGTACCTATATATTATGGTTTCTATTGTACGTAGCAGTATAGAATTAATAAGTATAACATGTGCTGTAAATGTAAAATAATCAGCAATTAAAAACTATTAAAGAAATTAATTTTTTTTAAACATTTTACGAAGGTGATTAGATTTTTTAAAAACTAAGATAATTGTCACTGACTTATATTTGGTTAAACATTTAAGGGGCTACAAATAATATTTTACAAGTATCATCATAATTTATTATACTTAAGAGTTAAGAGGATAAGTTAGAAAATATCTTGGGGTTAAGGGCTTTTGGAGTTCTGGGGGCTAAGCCCCTTGATCCCCACCCCTTTTTTGCCTATGAATATTTTTCACAATATTGATAGTAATTTTCAACCCATGTCTATTATTATCAATAATTGGAATGGTATTAAAATTTATAAAATCATATTTGAACAAAATAAAAATGTAAAACGTAATCGTAAACATTCAACTTTTTTTTTCATTTAATGAAAATCCAAACTAATATCATATATTTTAATATTTCTAGTTAAGTCTATAATTGTGATAAAAATATATCCTCATTCGATTTTTTTTCTACGAACTTTCAAAAGTGTTCAACTCCATGGAACGATTTATTCATCCTGGTTATTTTAAGTATTTACTCTAAAATTTTTAAACGTTTTCCTTTTTTTACGATTTTTACTTTAGTCATTGACATTTTTGAGTTTTGATCGATATAACTCATCAGTCCAAGTAGTGGTAATCAACACTGTCTAATGTATCATAATATTTAATGGCATAATTGCATAGTAAATTTATAAATGTATTCAATTCATTAGTCGGATATTGTTTTGCGGTGGGGCAAAGGCATGTCATCAGATCATTGCGAAGAATTAATATTATCCAATGGTCCAAACAATATAGGAACAAGGTATCAAGCAAAAATAATGTTCTTATGTTGACATTTTAAAAATTACATAATCAGTATAAAAATAATAAAAATTAAAAATTAAAAATCTAAATATATAATTAAAAAAATTCAATTTATTTACAAAATTACAAGACAGTTATCGGACCAATATAAGTAAGTATGGGTCACGTGGGATCTAAATACTTGTCAACTTTTTTCAAGTCTAGTAGAACTTGTATAGGTACTCCACAAAGTTCCACTGTATTTGTCTGTATAGTTACTTGAATGATCTCCTTATCAGGCATTTCTTGTGTTTATTGTGTAGGTGCCTTCTATACATATATATGTATACATCTACGACACCGCTATACTTGTATTGTTTTTTGTCAAACAGATCATATTGTAATATAGGTATTATTTTATTTTATCCGACAAACAAATAACGTCATACAATATATAGTAGGTACGATGTATGATTATTGTTATTCGGTGGATATTAATCGTGTGAGTGTGCGCCGACTGCTGGCGCCCTGGATATGAATACGTGTCGCTCGTGCGTTTGACGGACGACCGTGGTGGACTGGACCGGTCGCCGCGGGGTGGCGATATATATATGGTGCCAGAGTCCGCTTTTGCGAGACCGCCGCCGATTTTTCCCGCGTGTGAGGTCCTTTGAGTATTATATATTATATTTCACTGCGAAACGCCGCCGCCTCCGCCTCTGTAGGTTGATTTGTTGGGCGGAACTCGGGACGCCTTTGCTTTTTATTTTCCTGCTGGTGACGAGTTATACTTATATATATATATATGTACCTACATAACGATATTACCAATATTATACAGGCAATATTATATAGGCACAATCAATCCAGTAAAAACATCAAAAAATCAGTACGAGAATACAAAACGACAGGATAATAAATATTGTCTTTGTTGACTCGAGTGAATACGTACCATATATATATATATATAGGTATAACATATGGAAAACATATATAAATTATTTGTAAAGCCGATTTTGAATAGTTTATTCTTTATGAATTTCTATAGGCACTTGCGGTTAAATTCCAATAATTAAATGCACTAAATGTGTATATCAAATAGTTTTAAATTGCATTTATTGTTTGGATTCGGTTTTTGTAAACATCATCATTCTATAATTTTGTAATTTTTCACATAATGTTGTGTGTATTTTTTTTCTGTTGAGCTTCGGTTAAATTATAGGTTTTTAGTTTGTACAGTGTATTTTTTTTTAAATAAAACTTTCCCAATAAAAAACTTTGGTAGTAAATTAGTAAAAGAGCAAATATAATATATATGGTTTTCTGATTTTTGCATTATATTTTATTATAATATGCGTACCAACTTTATTTTTTAAATTTATTTTTATTTTTTTATTATTAAAAGAGTATTGTTTTAGTTATTTCTACGATTTTATGGCTTATAATATAATGCATCACATTTTCTGGCTTACGTTTTAGTGAAAGAACTTCTGGAGCCTGTAGGATATATAGTATAATAATTATATACAATAGTGAGGTGAACTTAAAATTTGTTGGCATGAGCACGATGAGGAGGGATGAGTAAAGTAAATGAAATCACTCACCCCTCCTCATCGAAATCACCACTGGACACTGGAAGAAGTTTCCAGGCCCCTGATGCAGGGGTACCAACTCGAACTCCTTTTGGGCCCCTAGAATACGTCATACCCAGCTATATATTATATAAAATGTACCGAGCTTAACCTCCTTTAAACCACAACATATAACCACCACTTGAAACCACAGACGTGTCCAAGTCTCGAATTTCCCTACTGACTGCCATTGAGTGCCACTGACTGCAGTTATAACATGTGCATATCTATATAATATACTCACGCCTTTTGCCTGGCAAAATGTCAAAAACTGTTCGCTAACTTTGGAACTCGTGTGCGGAGAGTGGTCTCACGAATACTCAAACACAGCGAAATGTGTAATATTATGATATTATTACCTTCCTTCCTATAAACTATTGTGATAAAATTGGCGGAAATATGAGATTAGAGAATTAAGTTTACTGCGAAAATGCCTATATCATATGATAGTATAATAGGTATGTAGGGCTCGAAAGTCATAGAAGTATAAATATGTAAAAAATGTATTCATTATATTACAAATTATAGCTGGCTATTAGACATATTATTTATTAAATAACAGTAGTATATTAGTATATTATTTTTAAAATTTAAAATAACTATGATTTTAATTTGGTTGGACAAGGGTTAGACAAGCTTCAAGGGTTGTAAATTTGCAATAGGCACACCTTCAGTTTTGTTATAGTGATAAGTATAAACCGAGAACATAATAATCAATATTGGGGGACATGGATTATATCACCTAATGCATGTAACGGATACGGTATACAGTTTGTACATATTGCCACTCATAATATATATATATTAATTATAATTTATGATACGTGTACACCACATGGGTTAGGTTTGACCTACGATCTAACTATTTCTAGTTATTTATTATTTTTAAATTACGATATAAAATATAGGTAGTATTGTCGGCAAGATGCGCCCAGTCATTCAGTGGCACTGATGCGTGACAATACTGTGTGTCTGTGTGGCTTTCGTACACGCATTGCGACTACTGTGCACGTGCCATTATTTATTCGCTGAAGTTTTTCATATTCCTGATGTTAAAATATGTTGTAATAACTGCATTGTAAATACACCAATTCATTTTTACCGTTGCAGCGTTTCATTGAGATATCATTACCGTGGATGTGTTTTCCTTTTATATAAATTTGACCCAATGAGTTGGACGAATCTATTATTTTTTTTCCATATGCACATTATCCACACTGCAATAATATATTAATATGCATAATAAATAGGTAAGTGATAGTACCACTTCGGATGATGACAATGTGGATTCGTGTATTCGTTATTTGCAAACTGAAGGCAACAAGTACTGATAAGGGGAAGGAGAACTCTGTTCCGGGCCACATTTATATTATATCTTATTGGCTAATTTTTTTTTAATTCATTATTTCTACAAACATACCTCCTATCAAATTTACATTCAGAAAAATTAATTTAGCGTTATTGGTTTCAATATCGCAGATTGAATACATACATTTAAATTTTAAATACATTAATAAATTATATTATAGTTTAAGTATTATCAGACTGAGGTAAATACTGCAGTATCTGCCTTTATACGTTAGTTTTTTTACGATTTTACAGCTTTTACATATGTATAAAGGTTTATACAAAAAAAAGTACAAATAAAAAATACTTATAACTTGTTTAGAAATAAAAACAAAGTATGAATCAACGTTTAAAATATATATATATATATATATGTATAATGGTATATATATATAAATTACTGTAAAAAGCAACTAATTACAGAAGTTTAAATATTTGGTTGAAGGATTATGGCAAATTTGAATTGACCACTCCTGATCTTATGTCTTGGGGTCCAAATGAATCCTTAGTAAAGTCTTAACTGCAGACCATCTGTATACCTACGTCCTACATTATAATATGATATGATCAAATGGTATAAAATCTAAGAATGTTTTTGCATTATTTCATAGTCACATTAAAGAAACACGAATATCCTAAAATATGTACTATATACATTTAAATTATCAAAAAACATAAAGAATGAAGTGAACATAATATTTTTCAATGACTTACAACTAGAAATGTTCTGAGAAAAAATCTCTAAGTTTATCTGCCGAAGGTCTCAGTTCACACTAACGAAATTGTACTCTGTTTTTTACTACGAACCCCTTTGAGATACTCCGGATAAGATCACGTTACTACTAGGGTTTGAAGTGCTCAAAGGCAAAAATATAAAAAAAAATTAATCATATCAAGCCGGAAAAATCGTTCTCTGCAAAAGATGGATCCCTGTTTGAAAATAATCTCAGTGGCTGCAGTTAAATATTTCATATTAAATTTTTAGAATTTTTTTGTTAGGTAAATATTGACATTTTTTTATAAATTTTATGAGAAAATAATTTTTGTCTTTGATGACGATCCTAAAATAGTTTATGTCAACTAGATATATGAAGTAATAAAATTAGTAAACAGGGTATAAAACCAAGAGTATTTCTTCGTGCATAAACCAGGTATGTACATATAGTATGTTACAGCGTGCAATATAGGGGATTGCATTACAAGTACAGTACTGCGTAACCCAGTAAAACGTCAACGCCATCTTCGGTTTTAACGTGTAAGTTGATATAGTTACTATATACTATATTATAGTATCTGCATAATTGTATAAGTTCATGTGTGATTAAAACAGTAGTGTTAAAAATTAGTT